>APFE030994590.1:10877-39887 GCA_000404065.3 Pinus taeda | reverse complement strand
GGGTACACTCAAGTGCTGGTAATCCGATGATCAGCTAAAAACCACATTCGAAACCAAATGGGGCACATACGCATATCGGAAGTGCCATTTGGTTTAATCAATGCCGCGCTACGTTTCAAAGAGCTATGGACATCGCATTCAAAGGTTTAGTCAATAAAGCCGTAGTGATTTATTTGGATGATATAACAGTATACTCTAAGAAGCGAGGTGACCATCTTAGAGACTTGAAACAAATCTTTCAACGATGTTTAAGGTATGGGATTTCACTTAACCCAAAGAAATCTTTTTTCGCATTAAGTGAAGGGAAACTTCTAGGATTCATAGTATCAAAATCTCGTATTCACATTGAGCCTGATAGAATCAAAGAAATTTACGAAATATCCCTGCCTCATAATAAAAAGGCCATGCAATCCTTTCTTGGTCAAATCAATTTCGTGAAAAGATTTGTCCCAGATTTTTCAAGAATTGTTTCTCCTTTGCAAACCATGATAAAAAAGAATTCAAATTTCAAATGGGGTCTAGACGAGCATGAAGCATTCAATCTGATCAAACAGGCTATCATTAATGCTCCGTCTTTAGCAACCCCGAATTTTTCAGAATCTTTTATCTTGTACACATTTTCCTCAGAAAAATCATATGCCGCGATTCTAACTCAAGCGAATCAAGAGAAAGCGGAAGCTCCAATCGCATTTTTTAGCTCTAATTTACAAGGGGGTTGAACTCAATTATTCAGACTTAGAGAAACAGGCATACGCCGTTTTCAAAGTGATCAAGTATTTCAGACCTTTCTTACTTAAAACCCATACCAAGGTCATAGTACCGTTTCCAGCGGTAAGAAATCTTCTAATACAAAAAGATGTGGGTGAAAAAAGAGCGAATTGGATCACTGCTTTACAAGAATACGACCTTGAAATCAAACCAACGAGCATTGTGAGAGGCCAAGGCTTCTGCAAAATGTTGGCTGGAGCATCGCATATTCCTGAAAGCTCGTCTGAGGAAGTACAAACATATGAGGTAAGGCTAAACGATATAGAATCTTTATACACTGACACCATTTATTATCTCAAAAACGGGTATGCTCCAGCTCACCTGGATCACACCAAGAAAAGAGCCCTGAGATTAAATTCTAAACAATATCAGCTCATAGATGATGTTCTGTTTAAAAGAAATTATGATTCTGTGCTTCTTAGGTGTCTCGAGAACACTGAAGCCGAAAAGGTTTTGCAGGAACTCCATGATGGACTTGCAGGCGGACACTATGTTGGAGATGCCACCGCACACAAAATCTTACGAGCAGGGTATTATTGGCTCACACTGTTCAAAGACTCACACAGTTACGTGAGGAAATGCCAAATCTGCCAAACTACTGCAGGAAGACAAAGGAAACCGTCCATGCCACTACATCCGGTAAACATTGAGCAACCATTCAGTCAGTGGGGCTTGGACATAATAGGTGAGATCGTTCCTCACTCTTCTAAGAAACATAGGTATATCCTCACTGATTATTTTACTAAATGGGTAGAAGCGGTACCTCTCAAGACAGCTAATTCTGAAAATATCATTGAATTCATTGATCAATTTATAATCACTAGATTTGGATTGCCATCAGCTTTAATTTTTGATAATGCTTCTTACTTTTATGGAAATGCAATGACTGATTTCGCACTTAAAAGAGGGTTTAAACTAAAATATTCATCCAACTACTATCCGCAAGGAAACGGATTGGCTGAGTCAACAAATAAAAACCTAATCAAGATTATTAAAAGGACAGTTGACCAGAGCCAGAAGAATTGGCAAAAAACCTTGGTAAATGCTTTATGGGCAGATAGAATAACGAAGAAAGCTTCAATCGGTACTTCTCCCTTTAACTTATTTTATGGGAAGGAAGTGGTCCTTCCAACTCATTTAATGATTCCCTCCTTGTCTTTAGTACAGTACATCGATGAGGTATCTACTTCCTCCTTACAAATAAGGCAGATGGGAATAATTAAATTGGAAGAACAACGAGAGCAAGCTAAGAAAACCCATGCTCATCACCAAGCGCTAATAAAATCCTCTTTTGACTCAAGCATAATGACCAGAAAAAACTTTCAGATGGGAGATCTAGTTTTGAAATGGGATAAGGCTCATGAAGAGAAAGGCAAGCATACAAAATTCCAGAAAATGTGGCTTGGTCCTTTTCAGATTGTAGAAATCATAGGCCCGTCAACGTTTGTGTTCCAGGATTTAGCAGGTAGAAAGGATTCTTTGCCTGTTAATAGACAAATCCTGAAAATATACTTTCCATAGAAGATAACTCTTCTAAATTTTTGTAGGATAGTTTTTGTTTTTCTTCTTTCTTAGAAATAAAACCAGTTGTAGATGATTCCTACAGGAATTCGCATTAAATGGACACCAGATCCTCTGTTAGATTTTGATTTATCACTTGTACAAACAGTAATTTTTTTTCGAAAATCTGATCTTTATTATTGACGAATAGAGTCCAACTTTACCCTAGATATGATACTAGTTCTGACTTCAAAAATTTTATGAAAGCAACCTTTGGCAAAAAACTTGTTTTATATCAGCACAATGAAAGGTATCAATAATAAAATGAGTATTCTCTGTAAAACTGCTATTTTTCAAACTCTATTATTATCGTCCAGAACTTTCTTAAGGAAAAACAATGGGTTCCTCCCTGCTAAAGGAAATCGCAGCATTCAGAGAAGTAATCCGAGAAAGCAATATGTATCTCAAAGAATAAGAGGTCTCATCACGATCCGGCTTATCATGATCACATATATTATAATTTGCTGACCTTGCCAATACTGTCCACCAAAACAGGGCAACGACTTAAGATTGTTGCAATCAAAAGACAAGGGGTCTCATCACGAGCCAAATTGTTCAGCAAAAGTGTAAATCAAGTGAATGATTGTGTCATAAATTGGCTAGCAAACCAAGACATTGTTCTTTAGAGAATAAAAAAGGAAAAAGTATAAAAATAGTTTTCTCTCTGAAAAAAGTTGTAGATAGCTTTAAGCAGGATAAAGGATCATTGATGGGTAACAGGTAACCCTGTCGAGGCTATGGACGCCTGCTGGCAGTAGAGGCTCTACCTATGGTAAATGACCATATTTTAAATGACCAACATAGCAGAGATGACCTCATTTTATCTTTAAAAAGGACCAAGTAATGGTTGGTGTAAATACAAGGGCTAAACCATAAGAAGCAAACGAATGGAATACAGAAAGGTTGAAATAAAGTATCATTGATAGGATAAGACAAATGTACTCTATCTATCCATAACAAAGTTTAGACTGACGAAGTGGTCCAGGACTCATTGGATGAAGCTTTGAAGTTCTCCAAAAATGCCCTAATTTGCCGGTTCAATGGTTTTTGGCCGCAGCTGATAGCACTCCACAATTGGATCTCGGAAGTATGGAAGCCTATCATTTCTGATGAAATTAATATCTACCCCTGTGCTAGAGGTTTCTTTATAGTAGATTTTGAAAATCCTGAAAGCAGACAATGTATTCTAGATTCCGGCCCTTGGTTTTGGGAAAAATCAGGCCTATTCATGAAGCCATGGAACCCATCATTCGATCCCTCTACAGCAGTGATAACCTCAGCACCAGTTTGGGTGAGATTGCCAAGCCTACCCTTGCATCTCTGGAATCTCTCCTCGCTAAAAGCCATCGGAAATGCAATTGGGAAATTTTACTGCAGGTGCCCAGAAACAGAGGAATATGCCAGAACCACCTATGCATGCATCTGTGTGGAAATGGATTTCAGCGCCGGATTCCCAGCTGAAATAAACGTAACAAGTAAAGACTATGTGTGGAACCAGAAGCTTGATTATGAAAGTGTCCTCTTCAGATGTTGATTGTGCTTTGAGACGGGACATCTAGCCAAAAATTGCCCAAAAGCCTCTGAGAAAAATTTTGCTAGAAAGCTAGAAAAAACCACCACAGATCTACATGGTGGGAAGGAGCACAAAAAGAACACTACACTGTCATCAAAGAAGAATATTCTAGAGAAAACTCTGAGTCACAAGAAATCAAGGAAGAAGGAAACAACTCTCAAAGCAAGCAAGGAGAAAGCCCGCCCCAACAAATCAACATTTATGAGGACTTGAATACCGCAGAAAATAAATTTTCATTTAACAGCAAAGTAGATCTCGTAAACCAAACTTCTCCGACTATAGATCGCGAAGCTAAGACACCAATGTCCCAAGAACCAGAAGAGATGAAGGAGATGCAAGACAAAGGAAGTTGGAAGAGCGTAGAGAAAAGAAAGAAAGCTACAACACCAATCTCGCCAAGAAAGACGAGGAGCCAGACAAGTAAAAATTAAAAATTGTAGGTCCGATAGACCAATTTGGTCTCAGTGGACGTTAACCACCATCATCATCATCATCATCATCATCATTTAAATATGGTGTAAAACTAGAATGATAAAGAAAGAGCATTGGTAGTGAGGTTGTTTCCCAGATAAAAATAGGTTACGATAGACCTCAAGGCTTGATTAGGATTTATGAGCCCAATATATTTAAGACATGATTCTGTTGAGTTGTTGTTTACCTATAACAATTGCTGTAAAGTCCAAGAATGATCTTAAAAGATTATATAGAGATATAATATTAGTGTAGAATGATTTAATTTGATTATTCTCATGGAAGGCCATTGCATGTGGATGCTACAATTAATGCACCTAACTACCAACCAATTTGCTTTATTATGTCACAAGGGTATAAAAAGATGTGCATGCATAAGTTGCATTTCATTTTGAACATCTTGTATTTGCAAAATCCAAGATGCATTACAAGTTTCAAAACCATATGGAGCTTGCTCCCAAAACCTTGAGACAAGGATGAGTGGATTGGTGGGAGGATTCTATTATTAGAATAGTAGCCTACCTTTTTGTCTATGGTTATGACATTGCTACAATAAGGTGCAATGAAAATAGGGATATTGATAATAATATGAAAAATTTCCCGATCCCCTAAATTAAATTATTTTGATGAAGAACATGAGGCATGTGTTGTGAATGTCCACCTTATGAGGGTTGATGGGGTGCCAAACGTCATGCTTGGCTACAATGGATCAACATATAATATAGGGTTAGAAAAGACTTAATGATCAATGAAACAAGATAAGATGTTTTCTTAGAATATAAAGAGAGAGAAAATAACCAAGAGAAAATTGACATGAGTTTGGTAATCATTAGAATATGGATGTTTAGCCTTAATTTTTTACTGTTGAGAAAGAGTTGGTCATGCAATGTTGTCTTGATTTTGTCCTTAACAAGGTCATAAAGGAAAAAAGGTGTGAATGTGATCATGCCATTTCTTAGATTGATTGATTGGTTCCCTGTCTGATATCAATGATGTCAAAGGTGCTAGGAATAGATAGCTTCTTAGAAGAGTTAAGTAATACTGCATGAAACTTTGTCAAGTCAAACCTATTGAATGTCACACAAATAAGAAATAAGAAATTGAATCACTTGGGATTGGAATTTATTAGCATGTTATCACATTCATCCACGATGCAGGGGATCTCGAGATAATCACGAGTTGGAGGCTAATCACTCTTCTTGATACCTCATATAAAATCTTAGTGAATTACCTATATTTTTGCATCAAACACATCTTGCCCAAATTAAGTATGTTGAAGAAGAGAGGGTTGATCAGTGGCATAAACATTATGGATAATGTTATCCAATTATAGGGGAATGCATGGAATGGGATTGTGTCTCAAGACTTAATGCCCTAATTTTTATTGAGATAGATTTTGGAAAATATTTTCAGCAAGTTGAGTGGTCACTCATTCTTGCAATGATGAAGGCCCTGATAGTTTGTCTCTTATTTACGCATTGTTCATTAAGGCCTAAGATTTCCTATTCATCAAAAGATATAAATGTGAGGAGGTTGTGTTATTTTTATTTGTTTGACAAGGCTACCCAATTTGTCTAGCTTTGTATGCAATGGATGCGGAAGTTGTAGGACATATTTTATGTAAAAAGGTAAGAACAATTCTTATTAGGAGAATCCCATTTCTTGAGCATGACTCGGGCCAAAATTACCATTTTGTTGAAAATTATTTCCTTTCTATCTTGTAAGAGGAAACCTCTCGGGACAATGTAAGGAAGTGCTTGGATACTTTCTACTTAGTGTCACCCTTAAACAATTAATGGCTCATAACTTAATGCTTTAGACAATCCCCAATGCAACATTACATTGCACCTATGGTTGGTATGGGCTTCAACTAGACATGTTTTCAATTTCCTTTATTTATGTTTTTCCTTTCATGTGTCTCATAGGAATCCATTGGAGATAATAGTGGAATTGGTTGAGAAAATGATTATAAATGGGTTATACTATTAATTGTATGCAATATAGTATTTTAGATGATGGAAAAACCACATTACACATTAGTTGTTATAATCTACACAATTTTAATCCACAAGTCAAGATCATCTTTAGGAGTTTGTTAAGATCAAATAGTTTTGACCTCACAATTCATAAATACATATGAAATGATAACCAATGTGTGAGCCGGCCAAAATTTGTAATCATAAAAATTATAGATCATTCTTGAGTATTAGTTTCTCCATGATATTTAATTTGCTAAATAATAGGGATCCAAACTTATTTGATTTTGAAACACTCATATTTGTATATGTTATTTCCATTTAATCCTATTTAAAGGGTCTCATGAACCTTTATTATACTATAGGTGTGATATATATATATATATATATATTATATAATATATAGATATATATAAACACTAAATATAAACTTCAATCATTTCATAAAACACTCAATGGAAAGGAAGGAGGGAAATTTAAATTTTAGTGTTTAGGTATAGAAGGGTGGGAGGGAATAAGAGGTGTCTAGAAGGGTATTTTAACATTGGTAACATGTAATTTTTGTTCTGTTGGAAATTTGAGCAAGTAGAACAAAGTGTTTTATTAGTACACATCTCATGATTTATTTTAGCAAAAAATATTAGAAATATCATGACTATTTTTAACACCAAAATGTTGCTCCTTCAATTTTGTCACATGGATTACTAGATTATTGGTCATGTTATCATAAAACTTGCACCAATGAAAATGTAAATTCTTAAGCACCTAGGTGGTGACTTTATGTAACTAGGAGGTTGGTCATTGTCACCTCATAAGCTCTCCTCTACTCTTTAGGTTGGCTCTCCTCTAGCTCAAGGTAGGCTTCCTATTAATCTCTTTTCTTGATAGGGAAAAAAAAGTCAACCTCTTTGTGTTTGTTTCCAAGTTCTCTCAATGTTTTTATAAAGGTGGTACTTCTTTATTGATCGCACCATATTGATATGCATATAACTTGAATATTAAAAATTAAACATTCAATGCATGCACCTATGAGTGGACCAAGTATTTTTCAAAGTAAAAATGAAATGATAGTAAAATAAACTATGTACTCACAAATCTATTCAACATTTTCATCCATAAACATGCATGGGGAAATATATTTGAGGCAAATTCAAATAGAAAATAAAAATAAAAAAATGTATTGGTATAGATACTTAGAGAACTATAAAATGATTTCACACATCTAAAATCATAACAATAAAAGAAAACATTCACGAGATTCTTACTTCTTATTTGAAAATTAAAGTTTCATAGTCACAAATGATACGCCTTCCCAAAACAAGCTCTTTGTGAGAGTATGGAATAATTTATAGATTTCAAGTTTTAGAATAAAGTTAAGTTGTTAAAGTACAATTACAAAATCTTGTTACTTAAGTGTAAAATAAAATGTGTTCGTCCCTAAGAGACTGGGATGGGGTTGTCATGGACCAAATACTAATGATAAACATACAAAAATGCAGATAGATTACTAGTGGAATGAATCTTATCTCTCTTTGTGATCTAGGTGGATATAGAAAGGCTTGATTTTCAAAGTTCCCAGATCTCAACAATATTGAGACCAGGTGGTAGTGTTCGTCATTACGAACCCAACAACGTGAACGACACCTCAATTGGAGTTCTTATGACCATTTTATGATCGTCAAAAATTTGCAAGTCTTAAAGGAATGTGGGACCCACTTTGCTTATGTGGCAACCAAATGACCAATGAGCCACTGACACATGGCATGCCATCATTAGCTCCTTATCCTCGCATAAAAGACAAAAAGAAAAAATATTAAAATCCTCATATAAAACAATATATATATATATATATATATATATATATATATATTATATATATATATATATATGACAATAACCCATGGTGGTGCAACAAAAACTTTGGGGCATATAAAACAAAATTTGTGGTCATAAGACAAACCCTTTATTCCATCCATCCACATATTAAAATAAAGTTTGTTATGGCTATGGCTATATTGACCAACACATGGTCAAATTATATGGTTCTTTTTTTTCCCTTGGAAAAAGTCGTAATTTCCATTAGTAAAGAGAAATTACATTCTGTAGATACCATAGCATATGCATATTGAGGCTGATTGCCTCCCCAGACTGTTTGGTGAAACAAACAACACAAAAAGATTGTACTCTCCACGCAGGGAGGTCATGAAAATCTCAAAATTGTTGTTACTTATTAGAGTTCAAGATCAAATAAACAACAACAAAAAATAGTGAACTGAATTCTCCACGCAGGGAGATCTTGAAGGTCTCAAAAATGAAATAACACTGATATAGTTTTTACCGAGAGTCTGTCAAAAAGCTCTAGATGAGAGTCCTGTAGTAACATATGTACATAAATATAAACTGCATGCGAGATACTGAAAAAAGGAAGAAAATAAGACAGAGTGATTAAATCCCTTGGTGCTTGTGCCGATCTATGAATGGTCTGTGGTAAGACTAATGGAATGTACCATCAATTTCCTCCCATATCAACCAGTCCTCTTCCTACCAGCGCGCTGCCTCCTTTGATAGGTGGTCTGCCCCTGAGTTGCGCTCCTTGTAGATGTGGTGACATACAAAGTTATCAAAGGATGCAATCAATCTATGTGCCTCATCCAAAATGTGCCTCAATGAGAAAGCAAAGCAATGAGATGTTCTATTAAGCCAGTTGCAAACAAGTTTGGAGTCCCCAAACAGTTGGAGTTGAGTGCAGTGGTTTTCAAGAGAAAGGTGCAGTAGATGTTTTGCAGTGGCAAGCTCAGCATAGTTGTTTATGCCTCTTCCTAGGTTCATTTGGATTTTGTAACAGTGGGATTCCCTCAGGTAGAGGATGGCCCCCCCTCCACAGTCCTCTTCTTGGGCTGACCCGTCAAAAAAGGCCCAAGGAGATGTTTTGTCTATGAGTTCTGGTTGAAGGTCCCTAGGGGGAGGCTGAGAGCTATCCTTAGGTATGGATTCAAAATCGGCTATGATTCTGGATCTAATGGTAAGCCAGTGAGGGTCTTTGTTCTCGAAGATAGCTCGGTTCCTTGTTGTCCAAAAGTCCCAACACATCAAAAGGGGTAGATTCCTGTCTTTTCCGTTGTGTCCACCGAGCCAATTTAGCCAAGCCTCACGAATGTTTCCCCCGTGCCATCCCTGAAGGGAGGGGTGTTGTGCCAAGATGAAGTTCCATTGCTCGGAAATGATAAGACATTCCAGAAATAGATGCTCAGTACTTTCCTCATTGCTTCTACACAGGTGACACCAAAAAGGTCCATGGAAGGATCGCTTCATTAAATTTAATCTGGTCAGGACGTTGTTGAAGAGGATGGACCACATGAGTACTCGCGTTCTAGGGGCCACTTTGAGCTTCCATAGGGATTTCCACCATGGTTCTAAATGCTCCGGTTTTTTGCCTTCCATGAGCTTCAGGTACCCATCGTTTGGCGAATATCTGCCATTTTTTGCAAATGCCCACACTATTTCGTCCTCTCCTTCTGTTATCCGAATGTGAGCTTGTGTGAGGGCTTCAATAAAACTGTCCCAGACCTGATTCTAGTGGGCCAAAAATCAAATTATATGGTTCTAAAACTTAAGGGGTTTGTTATTATAACCAACCCTATATAAAACACAAAACCATTATACAATGGTTATTTAAATGCTACAGTTCCAACAATATACAACGATTAGGTCTTTTGAACGAAGGTCAACGACATTGTATCGAATGATGGTTTGTTTAAATCATCCATTGGCTATATAAAATGGAAGGTCCACAATTTGAACCTCCAATCAACCTCCAATTACATTCTTTTTATAACCTACCACCAAGCGGTATGCCAGCGAGGATGGTCCATGATATGTCCGTCGGTCCTGACCCCTATAAAGTATCACTTTGTCATTCGAGAAGGGTGAACCGTGAACCAAAGGAGAACAAAGAGGAAATGGAACCCAGCTTGTAGTGGAATCTTGAGTGGGCACGAAGATCGAGGCATGGAACCATCCACTGAAAGATTTTGTAAGGAATCTAAAAGATTCTCTTGGCGCTGATTTTTGACAGTGGCAGAATCATGCCAAATTTATACTCAAATTACTTTGAATTTTTCCAGGAGTTTGATGGTGCAGACAATTTTCTGATCTGAGCAACGTATTTTCCAGAGATAGATATTTCACAGTGGAACCATGAAGGTGGGACCATGATGCAGGAATCTACATAGAACCTGAAAGATTTTTTGGAGGCTCAAAATTGACAATTTCAGAAATGGACCAACTTTATACTCATATTTCTCATTTTTTCGCAAGGAACATTATGGTGTGATCAGTTTCTTCATATGAGCAGCTGAATTTTACTCAGCCCGCAAAAAATAATCTTTGAGGAATATTTGAGATTCCCGAGGAGCCTATATTTGACCGAATTAGAAGGGGGTCAAGTTTATAGTCAGATTTCACGATTTTTTGTTAGAAATTCAACTATGTGGTCTGTTTCTTTAGCAAACATGTGCATTTTCAGGCCATCCCCAAAAGTGGAGGTATAAGATGCACTAATGCCATGTCTTCTTTGATTTTTGCTGAGATGATGCTTTGATGTTGAGATCCTTGTTTGCTAATATGTTGGGGGATCCTTGTATGCCACTTCATGTGAGAGTTTGATATTTTATCATGCTAAAGGAGAGCTTATATGAGTGAGTTCTTATAAAAGAACGTTTTGTGGAGAGACAAGCCATTATAGTTGAGGAAGTGCTTTCTTCTATTGACATAAATTACGTGGTGTATTCATCATCATTTTGCAACAATTAATGAAGCGAACTCCCCACTCTTGGCACCAGGCCCAGAGACGTAGTCCACATTGGACAAAATTCGTTATCAATTTGTGTGTGTTCTTTGGTATGACAGTCATCTTAATGTTTCCTTTTCATTAAATTATGAACATGTGGTTTTTTATACTCTTTCACACGCAATTCTGCTACCATCACATAAGTAAAAGATCTTGGTTAATTCCAGTAACTGAGATAATCTAGATCAAAGTTGGTATCACAATGGTCTTCTCGCTGATGTGAATTGTGATTGTAAATGATAACAAGAGATTTAACATGCAATAAGAATGAAAATGGAGGATCACAAAGATCTCTACAAGGACCTCCTCAAGATGGAAAACATGGTAGATAATATGTATGTAGATTATAAGGAGAAAATGGAAAAAGAGGAACAAGAGAAAGAGAGCGAGGATGATGCTCCATCTCCATCTTCGAGTTAATATACTTTATCTTCATCTTCTTCTCATCATTTGAATCAAGAGATAAACAAAAACCTTCAAGCAAAGAATGTTGAATTGAGGGGAATTCTACAAGAAGCAAAAGAGGAGAAGCAGAGATTGCAGCTTCAATTACGAGCCGCAGAAGAGGCCTTGGAAAGGTTTAAATGTAATGAGGGCTTAGCAAAGCCATCATTATCTGATTCAAAGGTAAAAAATGTTGATAGTTCTTCAGTTTCATTTCACATGATATTATTTTTGTTGGAAGATTTGAGGTACCCATTTAAGGAATCAACGTGAGACTCCTTGTCAAGATGGGGTATAAAGGAGGAGGAGTTGGTGTTAATCGCCAAGGAATGACTCATCCATTGGAGGTTTTACAAAGACATCGATTTGCAGGATTGGGGTACATTGAAGGAGAGTGTTCGAAGGAAGAAGAAGCAAGGGGTTCTTTAGACAAAGCATCCAAGTCATTTCCGAAACCATCAAAGAAAAAGGATGTTGAAAACACATCAAAATATTCCCATGACTATGAGCATTGCAGAAGAAGTGTTAAGGCAATATCTTCTCGCCAGATTTGCACAAGAGACAAAAATGCAAGGTATAAGAAGTCTTGTTATTCTAATGTTCCTTTTGATTACAAGAAAATTGTTAATGATGAGCATAAATCATGGCATAGAAAACCATGTACTTTTTGTGGCTTGTATAACCATGTGGTTGCCTAGTGCTACAAGAGAATGGAAACAAGAAAGAGGAAAAGACATGAAAAGCCTTCTAAACACATTAGGGAAGGAAGAAGGTTAAGCAGGTCTGGAGGAAGACGATTTTTTGCAGAAATTGTAGCAAGCATGGACATCAAAGAGCCACAAGTTGGAAGCTCCATTCAAAGCAACGATCGAAGGACCATGAATAACCTAAAAAGGAACCCGTCAGTGAAGCAAATCAATGAGAAAGCCAGCTAAAACCCTAAGAAAAATTAACATTATGTTGAGGCCTTGAAAATCGTTGCTTCAACACAGGGGAAAACCACACGGTCCGAACTTTAGGACAACTGCTTTTCCGTTTAGGTAGTGGCTTCGATTGGGGATAATGGGATCAATTTCCCAATGAAAGGATGTTGAATGGATGTGTAATGCTTATAGTGAAGTAAAATAGATGTATTTGTGGTAATGAATTAAATGGGAAATCATATGAAGTAATCTACTCTATAACCTGGGATTGTTTAACATTTATTTGGATGCAATCTATAATGATTTTACTTAGTAAATGACAATATACATTTCTCAAACACCGATGGAAATGAAAATATTTCAAGCTGATTACTTTGATTAAATAGTTAATCAAAATAATGTGTATAACTCATATCACATTCAGAATACCAAGGCAAATTACTTAATATGTATTTAAAATATTAATGACAGCATGATAAAAAATGAATACATGTAACCCTGTTCTTTAAATACCATGTAACAAGCAATCTGAAAAGATAATTTCACTATTTATTTACGAAGAGAATAGAGGTACAACGATAGATATACCAGATGCACGTTGCTCAAATCATAAAAGAAATAGCAACAATTTATTCCTCCTCACAAAGATGATTCCAGGAGTACATTAATGCAACTTCTCAAAATTCTTTATGAAAATTTGTAAACAATGTTCCAGTCGTTCTATTGAGAAAAGTATGAAAGTACATTAGTGCGAGCTTTCATAAGCCTTTCTTCATAAAATTTAGGACCTTATTTTGATACAACAAGTAAGCTAAAATAGCATAAAAAAACTGAATCTATTGTGCAGAGCATTGAGGGCATTCAAACATATCCTTTCAACAATGCTTAAAGGAAAACATTTTTTTGGTAGAAGTTTCTGAAAGTGATTTGCTATCTTTATCAACTTCGTTTGTTCCATCGAATTCTCTGGATGTTTGTATGCCTGTTTGAAATGATCTGCCACTTATCAGCACAGTTGTCCTCCTCTATCATGAACCTAAACAAGAAAAACATGAATTGATAAGTTGGAAATAAATGAAACTGATAAACGAGTTTTATTTGAAACAAATCACTTTTGCAGGAACTTAGGAAAAACATAGAGTTGCAATAAATTCTAAATACAACAATCATGGAGAGGAATGCAGAGTAATGCCTGTGATAAGAAAGTCAAATCTTTACTGTTTTAATGCAATTCACAATCGCTTTTAGACCGGGGTAGAATTTAGAATAATCGTAATCATTTTAAAGCCTAAAGTATTCTAAACAAAATCCAAAAGGGGGCTTTCTTAAGGCATATCACAATCGATGTTGGGAAGGTGAATTGCTTGTTTATAAACCGTGTCCTTTTAAAATTTGTGATTGCGAAGTGCGGATGATGTCATGGTGACATGGCGGATGATGTGGCAGATCCATGTGGAGGATGACGTGGCGAATGGTGTGCTATCATAGATCACAAAATAGGAAGGAGGCTTAGTGGTTTTTCGGAGGGCGTTCGAAGTGGTAAGTGGTTTGTGAAGGGGGGAGTCCGAAAGAACGAAGGAGTGACACATAGAGATAGGGTTTAGACGGGAAAACTACTTTTCGGACCCCCCCCCGGTGAGAAACTTAAAATTGAGCGCAGTGGGGTCCAAAACCATTATCTGTCATTGATTTGGGTAGATCTGAGCCGTTTATTAAGTCAAGGTGAGTCGAGTTTGTATATCATAAGTGGTGTTCGGAGCAGAGGCAAAGGTATGGGCAGGGTTATGAAAGTTGCGATAATCCCGGATGTGAAACCATTCATATCCATTTAAATATCATGTCGGGTCCGAGTGGCTTAATCTCAATTGTAAATCAGTTGGGGTGAAAAATTTGTTATAAGCCATCTCCCTTTGAAACTTGCGATTGTGGGGTCCCGGGGTGATATGGCAGTGATGTCATGAATGCCATCATGATGTGACGTGGTGATGCCATGGAGTATGATGTGGAGGATGACATCACATTGCAATCGACATGAGGAATGATATCAAAATTACAATTCAAATGAGGCATGACTCTTGGAGATTTGCGATTGCGCAGACATGATATTTAATTTAATTGCATTGTATAATCCCGACGGGTCCGATTATATTGCATATCGTAATCGGTGGTGTGTAGTGGGGTATGGACTTTTGGAAACTACGATAGCTTACAAACGCAGGATTTTATGGATTGGATTTTATAATCTTGTCGGGTCTGGGCTTTATTGGATATCACAATTCTTTAAGGTATGAGACTTAAGTCCTGTAGTTTACTATGATAGCCGCAGATGCAAGGAAATCATAAAATTGTATTAATTTGGTCGCCGGGTCCAGTCTAATCGCAATAGAAATGGATAATGACGAAGGGGTCTTGAGCCTTTGGAAACTTTGTGATGCAGGAAGCGTGATGAATCAAAGTTTATGAAGAATAAAACCTTTGGGAATTAAAACTCCGATTATTTTGTTTTTTTTGTTTTTAATTAAATAACCCATTTTATTTATTACTTAAGGTTTTTTTAAAGCCTAAGTATAAGTCTTGGTTCTGGGGGCTATTTAATTTGGTTTTTTGGGATAATTAAGGTTTAATAATTGGGTTTTATTTAAAAATCCTAAGTATTAAACTTTGATTATAATATTTTTCTAAAATTGAAGGGTCCCTATTTTAATATAATAAATTTCATATCCCTATTTTAATATAATAAATTTCATAGGAAATTTATAGTATATTAAAATGGGGGGATGTTGAATAATACAACACATTATAAGAATTTATTTCTCAACATGGTTTCAAAGCTAAGGTCGAAGAATTTTGGAGATCACTTTGTTGGCTTGGAAGAAAATGTTACTCCCTCTATGACAAGTTACTTGAAAATGGGATTCAATACCGTAAGAATTGCAGGAAGCTAGATTGGAAGGATCATCTACAATCTATCTAGGAAAGTCAAGAGTGAAGGAATCTTGGCTGCACTTACAGGTACTCTTGATGATGAAAATGCATGGATCATTGATAGTGGAGCATCAAGACTTATGACGGGAGAAAGTGGACAACTTCATAATCTATCTAGGGAACCATCATCACATGAAATATAGCTAAGAGACAACAAAAATTATGCAGTCGAGGGCCTTGGATCTACATCATTGAAGCTAGAAAATGGAGCAAAGATTCATCTCAACAACGTTCTCTATGTCCGAGGTTTGAAAAAAAAAAATACTTTCAATTTCTTGTTTAGAAGATAAAGGGGATTGATTTGATTTTGTAGATGGAAAAGTTTTGGTTTGGGGAAAATATTCAATTATTGAATAAGTAAAGATTATTGGAGTTTGTGAAGGGAGGCTATATAGAGTTATAACATCATCTCCTCAACCCCAAGTTCACATGGAGATCAACCCTATGGAACTTTGGCATAACAAATATGGGCATATTCATTAAAAGATAATACCCTCTCTTAGTCAAATGGTAAAGGGTATCCCCAACATCAAGGGAGATCACGAAGGAGTATGTAAGGGATGTTCTTTGGGAAAGAATACAAGGAAATTTTTTACAAGCAATGATACAAGGTCTAAGGAGATATTAGACCTCATTCATTTTTATGTGTGTGGGACAATGTCTAACAAATCTCTTGGAGGCCATGTTTATTATGTGACCTTCACTGATGACTATTCTAGAAAGAAATGGCTCTACCTTCTCAAAACTAAGGATCAAGTATTTAAAAAGTTCAAGGAATTTAGATCCGAAGTGGAGACCTTAACCGAAAGAAAGATAAAGACTTTGAGATCTGACAATGGAGGGGAATACACTTCAAAAGAATTAATTGCACATTGCAAAGAACTTCAGGTATTAAGAGGGAACTCATTGTTCCCTACAACCCTGAACAAAAGGGAGTCACAGAAATGAAAAATAAAACCATTGAAGAATGCGTAAGGACTATGATATTTTATCAAGGTCTAGCAAACTTTCTGTGGGGAGAAGGATCCATGACAACAATATATATACAAAATATAAGTCCTCATATAATCCTTGATAATATGACACCAAAAGAAGCATTCACAAGGAAGAAGCCATGTGTAGATCACCTCTGAATGTTTGAGTGTCCCACATACATCCATGTTTCGAAAGACAAGTGAAAGAAGTTGGACTCTACAAGCATAAATGGAATCTTTGTTGGATATAACCTTTCGTCAAATGCCTCTAGAACCTATATCAAGGAAGGAAGACAAATTGAAGTTAGCAGAGATGTTATATTTGATGAAAACAATGCTTACAAAATATCCAAGGTTATACCGATCAAATTCGATGATGAAGATGTACCACTATTTGAAGAAGAGCATCACAAGAAGAAGAAGTAGAATAAGGACCACACAAGCCTACTCAAATTGTAATCATTCCCGAAAAAGAAGAAGAGGCCAAATTGGTTAAAAGCTACACTTGAAGATGCTAAAGGACATGGAGCTACCAAAGGAACTTTTAGAGAAAGAAAAAGACCAAAGAGATACTCAAGTTATGGAGCATACATGAAAAATTTGATAGAAGCTTAACCTAATACATTTGAAGAGTTTCTCACTAAGAAGAATGGAAGAAAGCGATGCAGGAAGAATATCAATCCATCATGAAGAATGGGGTTTTGGAAATATTTCCTAGACCTAGTGACAAATCGGTTGTCACTTCTAAATGGATTTACAAAATCAAACATGCAGTCAATGGAAGCATAGACAAATATAAAACTAGATTTCTTGCAAGGGGTTTCTCACAAAAGAAAGGTATAGACTATGAAGAAACCTTTTCTCCTACTAATAGGTATACTACTATAAGATATTTGGTTTCACTAGCTGCTACTATGGGATGGAATATCCATCAAATGGATGTCAAAACAACATTTCTAAATGGTACCATTGATGAATAAGTATACATTGAACGACAACAAGGCTTCGAAACAGATAGCAGAGATACACATGTTTGCAGACTCAAGAAAGCCCTATATTGCTTAAAGCAAGGTCTTAGGGCATGGTATGCAAGGATGGATGCATATCTCTTAAGAATTGGGTTCATCAAAAGTTTTGTGGATCCAAACCTATACATCAAGGTGGTGAAGGATGAACCAATCATTATACTACTACATGTAGATGATTTGCTTATTACAAGTGTGAAACGCAAAATACTAGAATGCAAGAAATTTTTGGCAACTGAATTCGAAATGAAAGATTTAGGACTCATGCACTATTACTTGGGCTTGGAAGTCTGGCAGAAACTTGATGAGATATATCTGGGTCAAGTAAAATACATAATCAAGATGTTTCAAAAATTTGGTATGATGGATTTCAAGCCTATGAGTACTCCCATGATCACTAATCTCAAGAAGTTGAGAAGCTCTAACTCTAGTCTCGTGGATCCTACTAGATATCGTAAGTTGGTGGGTTCTCTTATGTACTTGGTAAATACAAGACCTGATATATTTTTTGTTATGAATGTTCTAGGTCAATTTTAGTTGGAGCCTCATCATGATCACTGGATAACTGCTATACAAATTTTGAGATATCTATGTGGCACTATACATCGTTGCTTGAAGTATGATGGAAAATAATTCAACATGTTTTACAAATTCCAATTGGGGTGGATGTGAGATTGATGGAAGAAGCACTACCGATGGATGTTTCAGTTTGGGACCTGCAATGATTTCATGGATAAGTAGAAAACAAGATCATGTTGCGTTAAGTAGTGATTTCATGGAAATGAAACTGTTTGGTTTCATATTCATTACCAAAAAGCTGAATTCAATTTCTTTATTCTATATCCTAAATTTTGGAAAATCATGAAGTTCTTCCATCCAAGCCCTGATCGATAAAACGACAAAATCCTTCAAATTGTATCTTACCAATTTCAAAAACTCTTGTCAGATTTGTTTGGAAAGCCTTTGGATCCTGCAATGATAAATTGTGATAATCAAAGTAGCATCAAGATATTTGAAGACCCCGTATTCCATGCAAGGATGAAGCATATAAAAAAAAAGTACCACTACGTTAGGATTTTGGTACAAGATGGGGTTGTGAAGCTACAATATATTCTAATATATGGTAGGTAGATGATGTGCTGATGAAGTCTCTTTCGAATAAGAAGTTTGAAAATTTTAGAAGCGTGCTTGGGTTGGTTGATGTTACAGATTTAGTTTGATAGGGAGAGATGTAGTATATAATGGTTGATGCTTGGGAGAACATTTGCCCGGCCTATTGTTGGATAGTTGGAATTGTTTGGATGGCTATTGGCAACAAGTGTGTCAGCATTAATGTTAATAGTCATGTTGGGAGGGGTGTTGGGAAGTTGGCATTGTCTCACAATTGGCAAGAGTGTTGGCATTGATACCAACGAGACTAGCATGAATGATTATGGTAGCAGTTGTTGGCTTTGATGTCCACTAGCCTAGTTGTGATGGTAATTGGGCTAACATTGATGTGCTTGATGTGTCAAGTTCAGGGGGAGTGCCATGGTTTCTAAAACATCTTGTAGAGGATCATCATTGTAGTAGGCTTATTGGAGAATCCATAAAATGATGACTATGATGATTAGGATTCCCATGATTTGGATGTGATTCTGTCTCAAGGTATAAGCTCAGATGCTCTTGGAGATGGCACGATTGGTTAGTGCTCGGAAATATCTTTCCAAGGGTATGTGGAAATCTGCAAATGGCCTCTTGGATCAAGAGTTATTCCCAGTTAAAGTTTGGTGATCTTAAGTCCACGATAGTAGAGTTAAAAGATGATTGGAGGAGTCTTGGCACATAGCCAAAGTTGGAATCAGTGCCAAACTCAGCAGAGATGGTGGCAGAGCCTCTACGTGAAGCTCTAGGATGACATGGAGAGACAACGCCACAATGGAGAGCCTTCCCATAGGTCGGAGGTAAGGCCCACAATATAGGTTGGCCCAACGGGCTTACCCCAGAGGGTTCACCCCGACAGAATCACTTTAGAGCCTAAGTATAAGCGACCGAGAGAGGAGGACCAGGATGACGCCATCCTGACAGACACACCTTGAAGGTTACAATTGCAGTGCAAAGTGTAAAGGGTTGAGATGCATTGAGCGGGTGGAGCCCACCTGACAATGGTAGCCTGGAAGTTTGGTTAGGGTGCACACGACTAAGCGTCGGGCTACGTGGCAGCTTTCCGGGGGAACTAGAGACATTCTATTAGATGGGATCTATGGTTCCCAAAGTGGGTTTTCCACACAATTTATCACGCAGATTAACGATAGAGAGCTACTCTGGGGGCACCCCTCCCAAAACCACAATCTGCTCAGGAGCAGTGTCAGAAACTAAAGGATTGAACCTTGCGGTTTTGAGAAAAATGAAATAACAAAGGAAATGGTTGCAAAACAAGGCCTTAAAGGACCCTTTCTCTCTCCTCCAACAAGACACATGGCAACATTTGATTGGCTCATGGGAGATGATGGTGGATGATGATGTCAGCATGACGTGGCTATATGGGGGACACAAGGAAGACAAATTCAACGCTTTTGGGTGGCCTAATTGGCCAAATCCAAGTGACACATGTCACCTTTGACATGCCGACACGTAGAACATGTGACTTCATCGTGACATCATCCCACTGGTCAGAGCCTAGAAGAAATTAACGCTACACTTGAAGAGGTTGACGAGTTGATTGGGTGTCAGGCAGATGTGGCCATGACAAAGCACAAGCCAATGGAAAAAGCGTCGGGAAGACCCCATGGGACTCGTAAGCCCACAAGGCTCAACTTGCATGTTTATAAATGGGCACACAGAGTTTTAGTCCAGAAGGATAGAGCCAAGACACATTGGTGAGCCAGTGCACAAGTGACGACCAATGAGAAAAGAGAGGGCAGACTCCATGGGACAACTAAGCTCACTAAGAGGAACCGGAAAGTTTGATATGGATGTGCAAAGGGGATGCGTCGAGCAATGAGCATTGGGACATGTCATTAGAGACAACTCATCTTGACAGGCCTTTGATTGGCCAATGAAATCACAGGTGGACCTTACCAGACAACTGATCCCGTAAGAATGAGCTTAGGGGGTTGTTAGTGGTGTGCAAGCGTAAGTGTCAGGCAATGAGTATCGGGAACGGAGGATAGACAAGTTTAGAAAGAAGGTGCATGCGCCAGGATAGAAAGGGCTATAGAATAAGCCCTGACCCTTGGTCATTTCGTGTAGAAATAGACCATGGGCGCAATGTGTAAATAAGGATGTAAAAGTATTGACCTTGAGAGCTCCGACCTTAGAGCTAGGCTTTGGTCATTTCACGTAGAAATGAGACAAATGGCATGGAGCCATTGACAAAAGGAATTTGTGTTGGTTATAATACTGAGAGGGGGGGTGAATCAATATTATCAAGTCAAATATTCCTTTTTCAAATCCAAATGATATACGCTACTTCAGTTAATTAAACCCGCAACTATGTAGAAGGAAACCGCGTATACTATGCAAACTTATAATTTACTTTATCTTTCCAGATGTTGATTGTTAATCTGTGTATTCAAATAACCAATAAACCAGAAAAGTAAAAAAGATGCATAAACAGACAATCACACCACAAGAAACAAGAATATAAGGTGGAAACCCAAGTGGGTGAAAACCACCTGCTGCAATCGTCTCTAATCTTCTTCGTTTAATTAGAAACTTCTTTTTTTACAATTGTACTGGTGCAAGTCCTTTACCAAGTACGCAGGGCTGCAAACCTGCATGAGAGCTGAACATACCCATCTCTGTTCTTCCAGCTTCTCTTGGAAGGGAGCGTACAACCCCTTAGCTCTGCACTACCAAGATACTATACGTAGGTGCTGGCCTCATCAGAAGGCTACAAACCTTCTCTTTCTTTCCAGGGAACCACGTTTCATAATTTTCAGACTCTGGATCCATGAACATCACACATCAAGTCATACAAAGAATTTCTGCATCAAATAATCTCCTTTTCACCAATTAGCACTGAATCAAGTAGACACTTCTCTGACAGCTGTATCTAAATCATAGTAATAGTAACCACACACCAAATCTGAACCCAGAACAAAAGATACTATCATTCAAGCTTAAAGATTATGACCCATCAATAGAACTTATCCTTCTCCTTGCGCTCAAGTTCCTTCTTTATTCAGATCCAGATATGCACCATAACCCAATCGCAGTATTCTAGATCTAGCACTTTATCAGATATTCAATAACAATTCAAATGATGCTTTGCCAAATGATCTCCTTCCTCTTTTATAGTCTTAGGCCTTTCACAATACCATGGCCCAAAACCATAATAACACAATACCATGAACCCAATACTTGGGATCAACACTTTTGGATGCAATACCACGGACCAAAACCATATGATCAAAAATTGTCGGACTAATACCATGAACCAACCATGAAAGTGCGTGAGATCAACACTTTTGGATGCAATACCACAGACCAAAACCATAGGATCAAAAACTGTCGGACTAATACCATGAACCAACCATGAAAGTGCGTGAACTTTTCTCCACATGAAATAAAATTTTCTATGCATAAATTTCCGTGAAATTTTCTCCACATGAAATAAACTTTTCTCTGCATAAAATTCCATAAACTTTTCTCTACATGAAATAAAATTTTCTCTACATAAAATTCCGTGAAATTTTCTCCACATGAAATAAACCTTTCTCTGCATAAAATTCCATGAACTTTTCTCCACATGAAATAAATTTTTATAAACTTTTCTCTGCATAAAATTCCGTGAACTTTGCTGCACTATAATTTATCATCTGAGATGAGTGGGTTGCCATCAAGTACAACATATGTATCATAATGCCAACAATTTGGCCCATGAAGGGCATAGAGAGGATTAATGCCTATAGGCTGAGCCAATGGTCACAACATCTGGTCCCATGGTGGAAAATAGGTAAAGGTGCCAGCAAAAGGAGCTAAAGGCTGAAATCGATAGATTTCGAAGCATTGTTAATGGAAAGCCTTTGGGCTTTGGATGAATGGGTCGAAAACTACTTTGGCAAGGTTCCACCATATTTGGAAGAGGCACTAAAATTGGCCATTCGCCATAAGTTGGTTATGCAAGCATGGATGAGTCAGTAGCTAGTGAATGGCTTAGTTCCTTTGAGGATGAAAATGGGTTGACAACTAGAATTAAGAATTGAAGTCAAAAGAAATTGCCAAGAAATTATTGATGCCAGGAAGCAAGGACCACGATGTGTAAAATGAATTAATGGAGCATGACATGAACAAAATTTTCCATATTTGATCTTCCTTGCATAACACAAAGAATTCAATTGAAAATAATGTTGAGTGCAAAAGATTTGATCATAGTCTTGGAGAGCCATGTTGTGTGTGCGGGCAAATTTTAATGGAAGAACTCCTTGAGTCTGTAGTTTGGTTGAGATTTAATTCTCAGTACGAGAGATTGCACAGAAGCCCATTCCTTGAGTTAAATTAGCTACAATGGCCAAGTAAATTGATGCAATATCAAAATGGAGAACCTTTTTGCAGTTATGAGATTGACCAGGTAGACTTGTCCTGTGCAGTATGGGAAGCCATGCATTGAGTACGCACTTGGGAAGTGTGGATGATAGTAGAGACAATATCAACTAATGTGCAACAAAGGAACAAAACTTAGGATTGCAATTGAGCAACTAGCATAATCCAACATTGTTGAGTGAGCTGAGTGGAGAGATCTGTGTGTGAGAGCGATGCTGAGGAGAGGCAAGTGTGCTTGCATTGTAGGAAAAGGCCAAGAGAAAAAAGTTGTGTGGTGTGTGTTACTGAGAAGAGGATATGTGTGCCTAAGCAGAAGGAGAAGGTTGAGAGAAGAGAACCTGTGTGAATATATTGCTGCAAAGTGGGCAGAGTGCAGATAATTTTTCGTATTAGTGGATGTTGTTGGGAAGAACAATGGGTTGTTTCAGAGTGAGAAGAGGACAAAGTGCTACATGGGATAAGTAGAGGAAGGATGCAAAGTAGAATAGATTTGAAAATAGGCAGAGAGGTTGCCAAATACAGTGAGTATTATTTCCTTACTGAGTGTGGGTTGGAGTCGACATACAAGAAGTTGGTGCTTCCTATGAGTGGTGGCTCACAAACAAAATTTGATGTATTAATAGAGTAAGTTCTCTTATTTACATAATAATAACAAACAAGCTTTGGTGGTTTTTCTCCCTCAAGGCTTTCCACGTTAAACCTATGTATCCAATGTGTATGCTGCTAATGGTGCTTGTATTCATGTGATGATTTATGTTGTTGCACATGATATATTGTTGTTTGCTCACATGAATGCATGCCAGGTTTAAATATTAAATATAAATTGACAAAAAATCTTGAATTAGCCTTAAAACTGATTCAACCCCCCCTCTTAGTATTAACAATATTTCCAACACCTATGTGTTGATGTATAGATCCAGAAGAGGGAGGGTGGTGTTGGTCATGGAGCTCCGACCTTGGATACACACCTAGATCGTTGGGTTGATGGTTAGCAAGTAAGCCTGATGGTACCTAGAATGGATGAAAGTTTGAGTCCATCTTATTTCCACCTTGATAGATTTCCTTGGTTAGGTATCTAGTATGCAGCACTAGTGTGCTAGAACTCTTCCTAGTTCATATCATTTTGAAATATTCCATGTACTTGTATATATGTGTAATTATGAATACCTCCCTAGTAAAGAGGGAGAGTTGAAGAATGTAACTAGTGTCAGTCTTCATAATTGTATTTGAGTCATGTTAAAAGAAAGAAAAGATAATTTTATTAATTGACTTATTAAAGCATGGGTTTCATGCTTGGGTCAATGTTTTATAGGTCAAAGTCTCCATTGAAGACTTGACCCTTCTTGGGCTTTTGTTCCATGTAAAAATATTTATTTTTGAGTCAAAATGGTCATGTGTCACGTCCACACCAAGTGGACCTTGACCTCATCAAGTCGGCCTAGGTTAGGCCAATTCGACCTCACAAGAATCTTATATATTGAGCAACTCGACTTCATTTGGAGATCATAATCTCAAGTTCGATCTTTAAGAAGTAGTAGCAGAAAAATAGTGTAAAGTTGCAGAAGAAGGAAGAGAAATTTCGGAATAAGGGAAAATGAGATTTGGGTTACCTTTCTCTCACACGTGTGAAGATTCTAGTCTAAAGCTGGGGCTGAAATTCTATTTCTATTGCAAGGCCGAAGTTGTAAAGTTGGGTGCCGAAAATCTGAAGTTGAGGACGAATTTTTGATTTGAAGTTGCACTTTGAAGCGTTGACACTTGGAAGGCTGAGAAAAAGATATCTACCAGAAAGGGTTGACTTCATGGTTGGAGGAGGTATTTGTCTAGGTCTTATAAGTCTAGAAGTGTCTCATATTGATTTGAATCTATTGAAGGAAGAGTTATTGATTGAGTTTTCCCCTTATAGGGGTTTTTCCCTGGCTGAGAGCCTACATCTTGTGTCTCTTGTTATTGTGATCTTCATATACATATAATTTGGTAATTTCTTGATGAAAAATAAACTAATCAAAAAGTAAATGAAGTCAACATAATTCACAAGTAATTATCAAGAAAGAGGAATTAAACCCTAATTCCTATAAGAATTGATTTCTCAACAAGAATAGAATGGAGCCATTATAGAAAAATAATGAGCCATACCATAGTAATACCTCATAAACATATCATGCTAATGAGATAAGCCATATAATACATTGTAATTATATTCCAGCGATACTGTAATTGGAAGTTGCAGACCTTTTATTCTTTTGGATTACATGCGGATCTCAAATCAGACCACCACATGTTTCAAACATTACCATAGTGCCTTCAAATGTCAAAGAACTTTGGATGCGTGACTCAAAGTTCTCATAGTACTTTAATAAGCTTTGATATCATGAATGTCATTGCAACAAAAACTGAACATGCCCTTTTTCTTGAGCTTGGAATCTAGACAAAGAGTGTATCTTGGACTGATATGTCAAAATAAGCTTGAGATCTCCTTTTCAAACTTTAGATATGATGGTGATATTCTTGAAAGAAAGAGAACACTGCTTAAGAAATGCCAACATAACGTGATCTTCAGGCTTCCTCCTTCTAACCTTAGCTCTGAAACCATGTTAAGAAATCAATAGGCTTATGTGTTGGGGTTGATTTCTCTATCATGATAATTACTTCTGAATTTGTTGGCTTATTTATTATTATTTGTATTCTTCTTCTTTTCATCAAGCAATTACCAATTTGAAAAAATATGAAGATCACAGAGAACAAGAGACACAACATATAGGCTCCAAGCCAAGGCAAAAACCTCACAAGGTGAAAACCCAAAAAATCTCTTCTTCTAATATAATCAGATCAAAGTGAGAAATCCAATACCTAAGACTAACAAGAATTCAACGTCCAAGATGCCAAGTCAAGCCCTCCAAATTCATCATATTAGTCTCAGTAAATAGCATCAATTTTAGTCATGGTAACTTCCATCAAACTTCAGCTCATATGCTACAAGGAACTTTCTCTTATTTTAGATCATCTAGCACAAAGGACTTGCACTAATATCAGATCTTCTTTCGTGACAAAAGAATTTGCATTATTTTATGTCATGAAAGGCTAGCATTATCTCAAACATATAATCAAGAAAATCACATCTTTGTTGCAGAAGTATAGTCTTAGGAACTTCACATTCCATCGCAAGAAAGTAGACTTTGAACTTTGCACCTTTCTATCTTAGAACTCATTACAGAAAGAGTATTGAATTGCTTGCCATCTAGTGGAGGACACATGTCAATATATAATTGTTCTCATATGCGTAAAGACACATCCTTTCAATGAGCCGACTTGACATCTAGGAGGGCTGACTTGGCTTCTTGAGGTGAATTGACCAAAATCACACTTAAAAAAATATTTTCCTCTTTCTTTACAAGAAGTCCAAATAGGACTTTGACTCTTTGACTCAATAAATCCTAGAAGCATGAAGAACATGCTACACTAATAAAATGATAATAATAAAATTTATTTTCTTCATTTTCTTCTTACATAAAATACATAATGATACAAGTACACTAATGATTATGAAGACTGAACCTAGTTACACTTTTCAACAAAATCTACGTTGAGGTGGACCTAGAAAAGGGCTTGCCATAAGCAATCTAGTTGAGACTAGAAAGTCGGAATCAACTCCAAACACTGGATTATGATAAATTTCTCCTCATATGCCACAACAACATCCCTTTTAGAAGCTCCCTTTGAAGTGGTCCAAGCCGGTAAAAATTCTCTACAACTAGAAAATATGTTATTGCAACCCTAAATTTCTCCTCATATGCAATCATTTCTATGGATATAGAATTTTGATAACGATTGCAAAAGAAAAAACTAGAAGGCCACAACAACATCCCTTTTAGAAGCTCCCTTTGAAGTGCCCCAAGCCGGTAAAAATTCTCTACAACTAGAAAATATGTTATTGTAACCCTCTCACATAGAATCGGTCAATATCATTAGCATCGTTCCTCTCGAGGAAGGATAAATCATACAAGCCCCCTTATGGATCCCTCCACAATCATTGCATAGATATCAACAACAAGCTCTTTAAGGACAAACCCTTTAACAAGTTATCCTTCTTCCCCATTTCACCTATTATCCACCATGTCACATTGATCAAATGTAGGAGGGGGGGAGGAACAAGTTCATCCCAAAAACAAAGCAAGAAAAACCCAAAAAAGAGTACGAGAAGTTAAAGTCACATAAGATGTTTTTGAAGGATCCCAAACAACCTTGCCCAATGCCTTTGTGGGAGGAAGGGAAAATTTTAAGAACCACCCTAAATTTATACGTATAATAAATAGGCGAATCCCTATGATACATAGGAAAAATGGGAGGTGATTTTATCAATAATATAATATGTATATATAATTTTTTTGGCAAATGTCTCACTAGATTATATTATCTTGTAAAGTCATGGCTAACCTTTTACTGAATTATAAAATCTTGTAAGATCTTGGCAAATCTTTCAATGAATAATAAAACATTGTGAAGTCTTGACGAATGTTTTGTTAAAGTATGAAACCATATATAATAATAGAAAAACATATTCATTAAACTGTAATATACTAATATACATGTTCGGAAAAAGAAACATAATTTTCGCTTACTGCAAACAATGTTGCAAGTTTTATCGGCCATGTTTGTCAAGGTTCTTACTGTGCACTCTTTCATATCATACTATTAGTTTTGATAACATTCCATAACAAAGTCCTTGTAGGTGTTGATCTTGATCACCAGTTTTGTCAAGGTAGGAGAGATTAACCTTTTCTCTACCACTTATGTTAAGCTACTACTTTTGTCAAGTTATCAAATTTCTTTCTTATTCCATAGACTCCAACTATGAGATAAAAAAAAACACATCAAGTTTGTTTACCTCAACACGCCAACAAGTAGCAAGCCCCAACTATATAATATAAAAAAGTAGTAGGTATCCCTAAGGCCTGAAGGGGATCTAATGGAAAGAAGTGACCATTGTCAGAAGCCTTCCAATCAATATATAAATATATAAATGTAGATTTATTATTATTTTAATTGGAAATCTTCAATTAAATAACAAAATTTAATTACGTCTCTTCGAATCTAAATTGCTTATAGCATAATTCACTACTTTCATACGCCTTGAATTTTTTAACAACGTTGTAACATGTGGATTAATTTCCTTTTTGGTGCACAATTTCCGCCTTTTAGGACAATATGGTGCAGTGACCCAACCTCTATAGATCATTACGACAAACTAAGAATAACAGAGAAGATGAAAGGTTGTACAAACCAACATATTTTTCAACAACTAATCCAACATCAGTACCTTAACTTTTTCATGAAGATACCATATATTGACATCGTTTGAAAAATGGTGGGAAATCTGGGCAGCAACTATCTCTCTTCTGCGAGGGTGATGTGGAAAGAGTGATAAGATTTCACTGTTTTGAATTTTTTTTTTTTTGTCAAATCAGAAAAACCAATATTAATGGAGATATTGGTATTTTTTACTAAATTTTGTGAAGTGACTAAATGTAGCTTTAACCATTCACCTTAAGATTTTTTTACAATATAATTTCTTAAGGCTATTTAATATCTTCATTATCATAAAAAACAACCTATATCCATCTTAACTCCACATCTACCACTCTTAGAGGGATGAAATCTATTTATCTCTCTTAGCACTTGGTAGACCCGGAATTAAGATGGATCTAAGCTAATAGAATTTCCCATTTAAATAGTCTATGCTCACATGAATACCATGGTATTACCATGGGTCAATACCATAACTTATCATAAACCTGGAGTTTAAAAACTACTATTAGTAATTTATAAAAATTAATAAAATTAATAATTGATTTTTATTTTAACAAAGTTAAAATTTTTAAGTGACATTAAATTACAAGATCCATTTTTGCTCTTGATCTAACAAGCCCCGAGAGGGA
>APFE030994588.1:53252-287135 GCA_000404065.3 Pinus taeda | reverse complement strand
TTTGGGTTTAAGGTGCAGTCACAACCTCATGCAACAGCGGATGGTGTCACCGCAGTGAGTTGGAGTCTCAACATTCTTGCATAAAGAATGACAACAAAGAATGGTTGTAGTCTGGGCATGTCACTATCTCTATCTCAACATTCTCTCCCAGCATACTATAGTCTCGGCATACCATTCATGGAGAAGATCTAGATGGTATCATTATAACAATCTCGGTGATAAGTACAATGGCTCAAGCACTTGTGGTTAAGTAGAAGTACAGTAATATGAAACCTCAATGAGAACTATAACTTGTTGCCTCTCGATGTGTATCATGATCCTAGAGACAATCCCATCATAAAAACGAAGGTTACCACGGTCTTAGTGGACTTATCTCTCAATAGTCCCTATACATATATGATGAAAAGAAGCCTAGAACCCTCACTGTATCGGAATAAGGTTCCACTATTACAGTTTAGTTAAAGTACAGTAATGGAGATCAAACTTTCAGGTAGATCTCATGGATATGATAAAGAAGCAATAGTGAGGATAAGGATGAGAGGGAAGACTTGGCAAGAAAAACTGTAATTTCCTTGCAGGTGAATGCTGGGCAGCGTGAAAAGGTAGATGGACAGGAAAAATGTCCTTACAAGAAAATTGAGGCTGCCAGAGGGTTTGCTAGCAGCAATCAAGCAATCATAGCTTACTAAAAAAAAATTCGAAAAAAAATTCTGTAACAAAGATGCCCCGGAAACCCTTGAATTTCTCCAAAAAACTTAAAACAAATTTTAAACCCTGTGAACCCTTATAAAAATTTTCCGGATTTTCAAACCCTTGAACAACAGAAACGTACACCTGCATAAAACTAATTTTGAAGCAAATATTCCTGCTAGAGTTGATCCTGAGACCAGATCTTACCCTCCAGGGCCTAGATCTGGCTCCAAGATTGAATCCCACCTTCAGATCTGCAACCTGCAATGACAAAAAACAAGCACCCAGAAAAATATGTGCAAGAAACAAAACTAAAACCCTAGAACTAATTAAATAATTACAATATTTACAGCTTAAAGGCTCTAAATAGCCAGATTTATCGTTATGCCACAGAAGTATTTTCAGAATTTTAAACTTAATGTGAGGTGCTTCAGAAAACCCTTCATGCATCTGCAACAAAAATTCTAATGATAAGCCTAGGATTAAAATTGGTTGGGCTCTTTTAGAAAACGCAATCCAGGAGTTGGCTAGTTCAGCCGAGAACTTCCCCTAATGCCCAGTAAACTCAAAATTAAGGATCTCCTGCACAGCTTGAATCAACCATTAACATAGAGGGAAAAAACAAAAGTGAAATTCAGATCAAATGGAGATACCTGCCATTATATTCAGAAATTAAACTATCATTCAAACCCCAGAGATCAGACAAGATACATGTGCCTAAATCAATTTTCATCAAGCTATCATCAATGGCTAAAACTAAATTTATGCAGAAAAATAAAACATCTTACAACATTTCCAGAAGAGTAACAATAGGAGGATTTTCAACCCCAAAGACTTTCTTTATTGCACAAAAAATGACTACAAGAGAGCTTCCTTTAGCACACAACTCTAAAATCGAATGATCTGAAATGACCCCTGACACCCTATTTAAAGGAAAATTTCCCAACGGCTAGTTCGAGTGATCCATGTCAAAATGATCTCGACCGTCGATGAGGATCAAATGCTCTTTTAATTCACTCATCGAGAATTTTAAATGCATCTTTTATACATTAAAAAATTAACTTTATCATTTAGTTCCAAATGTTACTTATGATTGTTTTATTTTATTTTTTCAAATTTTATTTTATTTATTTTTTATTTATTGTTTTAAATTTTGTTTTATTTTATTTTATTTTTTAATTTATTTTTAAATTTTTTATTATTTATATCTTTTATTATTTTTATTGGATCCTTGAACTTAGCCCTTTGGAAAAATCACCTAGGACCTAGGACTTATGAGGGGATAAAACATTTTCTAACCCTCAAGACACTTTACATCATGACTTTTACAATTTTACATCTTAAGGGTGAAAACCCATTTGACATAGACCCTCATAGACCACCCAGCTCTGCGACACAAATATAATCTAGCAGATCAAGCAATTTGTAATAACCTAACCAAATAGTTAGAATTATTTCCAAATTATTTTGACATAGACTTGAAACACGCTAGGATTCCCCTAAGATTCTAATGACAAAATCCATTCCGGCTTTGGGGTTAGGCTGAAGGAAAACTTTGCCGACCATGGATCGGTGAGACAAAAAACCTTCCGGAACGTAGATTATCACTAGAAAATTAGGTTTGCCTAGGAAATTTACATACATGTCTCAGATCTGCTATGATTATTTACAATTTACACATGCAGACTGGGTTTACAACATAACATGATCGGGCTGATGATGAGAGTCGAATGGCACGGACACGTCGATCAAGCGCTATCCCTTTTGTCGAAAAAGGGGGCATACTGCTATGGGTAGTTGATACATAGTGGTCAACATCTGGCTCTACTTGGGGACATGTTGCTGCATTGTAGGAATGTGAGAATCCAGAATTTACATCCACGCAACACACAACAAAACATAAATAGCGTCCATCCAAAAATCATCATATAACACTAAGCACAGGAAAGATATAAGCTCTTCATTTATTAACTATCTAGTAATATGAAAAGTAACTCTAATCCTAAAACAGAAATGAAAATGCTGAAAAAGCAAGGAGTAGGGTTAGAAATACAGAGGATGCCCCATGGCATCAGATATGTTCAATATAGTGCATACTGAGCATTTTCCTGCTTTCAAGCAAATCTGTCGGCTGCTTATCGAATGTGCCATGTCCAATTCTGCATATGGTAGGACTTTTTCCTATCCGAAAATCAAGCTGCTCGCGGCCGTCTGATGCATCAAATCTTCTTCTCGTTCTCTTTCTTTTGCGTTTTTTCTTTGTGGCAAGTTGTATCACTGATGATGTGGAACTTTCTACTTCAAAGCTCTCAGATGAAGTATGTAAGATATGCGTGACATGTCTTTCTTCATCTTGCATCTGATATTTATCGTTTTTAATTTTATCTGGATCACCTTCAATTAACCACTTTTCGATCGAAACAATGACCTCCTCATGATAAGATGGAGCTTGTTGCAACAGATAAGGAGGCTCCTGGTCTATTGATGTTCCTTGGTTTCTTTCATCCTCTTGCCGCTGTTGAAATTTTTGAACCTACATTTAAATGGCATCTATCTGACTAGAGTGTTCAACCTTCATAGCACTGATTTCCCTAGCATGGTCTTCTTCCATGGTCAATAACTTATTCTGAAGACATATCTGATTAGCTTCCATATCTCTTATTACTTTATCGTCCTTTGCCTTTATGGTCATCCAGCAATGTTGCATAGAGTTTATCTCTTTCTTATAATTTTCTTGCATGGTAGCCAACTGATTATTATAATCGAATTCCATGATCATCCATGATCGTCATATTTTCCTCTAAGTCTGATAACTTGCTTTGCATAAAATTAATTTCCCTATCATGACTAGCTTTCATGGTCTCAATTTCCTCAGCATGCTAATTTTGCATGTCGGTTAACATGATCAGAGTGTTTAATTTTCATGATCTCCATCTCCTTATTACGTTTTTCCAGGTGGGTGCATAAAGTTCTCACATCATTGGCGTAATTAGTTTGATTGATCTCCATACTTTTTACCAGCAACATTAATTCTTCTATAATTTGCTTTTCATTTTCCTTTTCATTGATTTCACAATTTGTCCCTGCTTTTCCACTATCATGGATTTGATCTGCAATGGTACAGGTGGATGGCACATTCTGATACAAGGAATTGTCTTGAAATCTTTTAGCGACAGCTAGACCTTTTATAAGATTAGTTTCATTTCGTTGCACAACTTTAGGGGCACAAGGCGAGCTATCTGGATAACCATATCTATCTTTAAAAGCATTGACAATGTCTTGTAAAGAAGTGAAAGAATCCTCAGGACAATTGTTAAACCAATTCAAAGCATCACCCTCTAAAGAAAGGACAAAAAAACGCATTTTGACATCTTCATGATTATATTGAGGAAGTCTACAATATATGATCATTATACGAGTAAACTTGCTTAAATGCTTTCTAATAGCCACTGAATCACCACCTGAGAACAAAGGTAATTTAGTGGCCACTTTCGGAACATCATGGAGATTATCAGTAAAATGACATGGGGTAAACGTATAATCCATGATAAATAATGAGGGACCAAATGGATGATAGAAAGAGATCTCTGCTCAAGAAAATCAAGAGATGAAAGAAGTGGAGTCGCCACTTGAACAATGAATCTAATTCTAGGATCCAAAAAGCAACAAACAGGCAAATATGAGGGAGGCTTCTTGTCTGGGAAAAATAAAAGAAATGGAGTCACCACCCAAACAAGAAATGAAGTGAAGAGTAGTTGTTGATATGACGAAAGATAAGGTGATGAAAAGATCAAATGACGCCAAAGAATGTTGGCCGTTTGACAGGGTAATGAATGGCGTAAAAGATGAGATGATGTCAAAAAATGTTGACCTTGCCGGCTCAAATGAGAGATGAAAAAGATGAAAGATGATTGTCGAATAAACCAAGGACAAAGGCGCCAAAAAATGTTGCCGTTGTCGAGCCAAATGAAAAGATGAGAAATGAGAAGGATGAATGTCGTTGAAACGCCGAGAATAAAATATCCCCGGCGACGGCGCCAAAAAATGTTGTCGCACAGATTGTCCAGGCAGTGCGACAACGCTCAGACCAAGGGCTATCACCCTGATCCCCGATCTCTCCGTTTATGACGTCTCCCGAGGCTAAAGGGGGTAGACCCTATGGGTTAAAGGAAGACCAACTATGGACCAGTTGGGTTGGGAGACACAGCAAGGCAACCTAGCACCTTATTGATTTTAGAAATTAATGTACCAGTGCCTTATGGAGTTAATGATTAAATGATTATTTATTAAATATTGCAGAAATATGAACCATGTAAAACAATCATTTATCATCAAATATTCCGAGCAATGCAAGATATTCAATAAATGCACAATGCTTTAACAATGTTCCAGCAATTAAACTTCAGAAAATCAAATGCTTTTAACGACCATAAAATTTAAATGTCAACAAGTTTCGAATAGTTAATCTCCAGATAAACATTTAAGTGCATTTAACTATAGAGAATGACAAATATTAATCCCACAACAAAAAGAAAAAGACATTAAAATGAATTGCCAATTTTTAATTAGTCTTTTTCAAAACTTTTTAATTTTTATATATTTTTTTTATTTTTTTATAATTTTAAGTCTAAAAATAAACAAACTAAAATTCTAATAAAACTAGAATCTAATCTAAATTAAATATAACCTAAAGACTAACCCTTTTTAAACCTTTTATTTTTAAATTCTAACTAAGATCCAAAAATGAAAGGAACTTTATATATATATATATTATATATATCTATATATATATATATATATATTTAGCCATTTATGATTTTTATATATATATTTTTTTTAATAAAGTCCTAAGTTAAATATGTATATAACCTAAATAAACAAAATGAAAATTAATATCTAAACCCTAACTCCTAACTAAAGGAAATATATATACCGCACATATTTATTAACCAAAACTAAAAAAAAATCAAAATATGACCCTAGCCCGTACGCACACAAAATATTGAAATGTTTTAGCTATTATGTATGTATGCAATGCAGGTGCAGTCGACGGAATATGGAGATTATTCGATGCAGGAGCCGCATAGATTTGGCAACGCTGGCGGCTTGCGTTTGCAGCTTGAAGGGAATGAACGACATATAGATCAGTGTGGAGGGTTTTCGACCTGCGGGTTTACTGAAGGATTGACAATAGCGAAGTTTGCAGATTTTTGAGAAGTGTAAGGAGTGTGGATATCGCTGCAAAGATGGACAGGATTTGGCACGCAGGGGCAGCGGATGAGAAACCAGAAGAGGCAGCACGCAGGTGGGCAATTTGAAGCAGCATGGGTGAATTTCGAAGGAGTCGCGCTATATGTGAGGGACGCGTGAGGAAATGGCAGCATGGAGTGGTGAGAAAACGTGAGAAGGTAATACACAGGGTTCGATGACAGCGTACGGACTGAAAAGTTTTGACAGTGGCTGGGAGGAAATGCGTGGAGGAGAGCTGAGATTTCCGGATAAGGATGAGAGGGAAGACTTGGCAGGAAAAACTGTAACTTCCTTGCAGGTGAATGTTGGGCAGCGTGAAAAGGTAGATGGACAGGAAAAACGTCCTTGTAGGAAAACCAAGGCTGCCAGAGGGTTTGTTGGCAGCAATCAAGCAATCACAGCTTACTCCAAAAAACAAAGATGCCCTGGAAACCCTTGAATTTCTCCAAAAAACTTAAAACAAATTTTAAACCCTGTGAACCCTTATAAAAATTTTATGGATTGTCAAACCCTTGAACAACAGAAACGTACACCTGCATAAAACTAATTCTAAAGCAAATATTCCTGCTAGAGTTGATCCTGAGGCCAGATCTTACCCTCCAGGGCCTAGATCTGGCTTCAAGATTGAATCTCACCTTCAGATCTGCAACCTGCAATGACAAAAAAAAACAAGCACCTAGAAAAATATGTGCAAGAAACAAAACTAAAACCCTAGAACTAGTTAAATAATTACAATATTTACAGCTTAAAGGCTCTAAATAGCCAGATTTATCGTTATGCCACAGAAGTATTTTCAGAATTTTAAACTTAATCTGAGATGATTCAGAAAACCCTGCATGCATCTACAACAAAAATTCTAATGATAAGCTCGGGATTAAAACTGGCTGGGCTCTTTCAGAAAATGCAATCGGGGAGTTGGTTGGTTCAGCCGAGAACTTCCCCTAACGCCCAGTAAACTCAAAATTAAGGATATCTTGCACAGCTTAAATCAACCATTAACATAGAGGGAGAAAACAACAGTGAAATTCAGATCAAATGGAGATACCTGCCATTATATTCAGAAATTAAACTATCATTCAAACCCCATAAATCAAACAAGATACTTGTGCCTAAATCAATCTTCATCAAGCTATCATCAATGGCTGAAACTAAATTTATGCAGAAAAATAAAACATCTTACAGCATTTCCAGAAGAGTAACACCAGCAAGATTTTCAACCCCAAAATCTTTTTTTATTGCACAAAAAATGACTACAAGAGAGCTTTATTTAGCACACGACTCTAAGATCGAATAATCTGAAATGACCCCTAACCCCCTATTTAAAGGAAAATTTCCCAACGGCTAGTTCAAGTGATCTATGTCAAAATGATCTCGACCATTGATGAGGATCAAAATCTCTTTTTATCTCATCCGTCGAAATTTTAAATGCATTTTAATATATTAAAAAATTAAACTTACATTTATTTTCTCAAGTTTTGACTTATTATTATTTTATTATTTCATTTTTTTATTTATTTATTTTTAATTTTTATTTATTTATTTTTTATTTTTTAGATTTCTAATTTTTTTATTTTTTTTATTATTTATATTTTTTATTATTTTTATTGGACCCTCGAACTTAGCCTTTGGAAAAATCACCTAGGACCTAAGACTTATGAGAGGATAAAACATTTTCTAACCCTCAAAACATTTTACATCATGACTTTTACAATTTTACATCTCAAGGGGGAAAACCCATTTGACATAGACCCTCATAGACCACCCAGCTCTGCGACACAAATATAATCTAGCAGATCAAGCAATTTGTAATAACCTAACCAAATAGTTAGAATTATTTCCAAAATACTTTTACATAGACTCGAAGCACACTAGGATTTCACTGAGATTCTAATGACAAAATCCATTATGGCTTTGGGGTTAGGCTGAAGGAAAACTCTGCCGATCATGGATCAGTGAGACAAAAAACCTTCCGAAATGTACATTATCACTAGAAAATTAGGTTTGCCTAGGCAATTTACATTCATGACTCAGATCTGCTAAGATTATTTACAATTTACACATGCAGACTGGGTTTACAACATAACATGATCAGGTTAGTGATGACAGTCGAATGGCACGAACACGTCGATTAAGCGCTATCCCTTTTGTCGAAAAAGGGGGTGTACTGCTATGGGTAGTTGACACGTAGTGGTCAACAAATAGAAAGAGCTAGAAAGCAATCAAAAAAATATGAAATTCCTGGTTTCAATAGAGGGCCATCGAAACCGAATGATTCCAAAGGCAAGGCCAAAGAAGAGACTACACATGATCCTATTAAGGAGTTAACCCAACTCATCAAGAGTATGGAGGTAAATCACACCAGTCAAATGAATGCTATCCAAAATCGATTAGTGGCCATGGAAAGAAATCAAGGTGGGAGATTCCCAAATAGAGGAAAAGATAGATGGCAAAAGAGAGGACCTCCCAATGACCATAGGCCACCTAATCCACTCGAGTCTACAAACTTAGTTGATGATTCCATGCCTTATTGTAGACCTTGTGATGACATACATGATGAACTCACTTGTCCTTATGCAAGAAGGATCCTAGAAGGAGATATGGTGGGAACAAGTGAGCAAATCATTGTAGTTGGAAAAGAGCATCATTTATCCTTGGAAAATTGGATGGGATTTATGGAGAGTACTCAGAAGGTAAATAAAAAGTCTCCATCCATGTATTGTATAAATAATTTTGAAGATTTGGATAGGATCACTAAATTATATAGAGAGAAGCCTTCATCAACTCAAATTTTAGAGATAGCCAAGGATAAGGAAAGGGAAAAGAATAAAGAAAGAAATCATAGTAAAACTTTCACTCCACCCACATCAAAGTTGAATATTGACTTGGGAGGATGGATTAATAATGCTAAGATTTTAGTTCCTATCACTGAAATCATGAAGATTCCCTGCCAAAGATATAAATTGTTGAAAGCCATTGATGCTCCCAATGGAAAAGAAATGTTTAATTTTTCTAAGGATAGATATGAGGATGCCCCTATCACTTTACAAAGTAGTGATATGTGTAGAGATAACAAAGACCGCCAACCTTTTTCGATCACTATGTTGGTCAATGGAATGCTTTTACACAATTGTATATTTGACTCTGGGGCATCATCTTGTGTCATGACTAAGAAAGTCATGAATTAGTTAAATTTGAGGATTTCTAGACCCTACCACAACATTTGTGCAACGGATTCAAAGATCATTGAAGTGTGTGGTTTGATAAAAGATCTTCAAGTCCACGTAGCTATACATCCTGACATTATGATCACCATGGATATTTTGGTGATTGATCTTCTGCAAACACTAGATCAACCATCAAACCAAGTAGAGAAATAAAACAGCAATAAAATTCCTAAGAAATAGAAATACCTGCTAATTCAATCAAAATTAAAATGTTACTCTAGATCCAACAAAATGAATAAGATACATGTATTCAGACTATTCTAAGAGAACTATTGATTGATAGTTTTCACATAATATTAAGCAGAAATTAAAACAATGTTACCATAAATTCATGAAGAGGAACACCACCGTAAGTTGAAACCCCAAAGGCTTTTGCACTAATTTCAGAAAGTATACAAGAGAGCTTGAAAGCTTAGTACACGATTCAAAGATTGGATGAAAAATAGACTGACGCCGACCTCTAATTTATAGATAAGTTCTCCAACAGCTAGTTGGCTTGATCCCTGTCAAATTAATCTCGACCGTTCATAAAAATTTAACCAATCTTTAATCATCAATCTCGAAATTAAGCATTTTTTGAGAAAAAATCGAATTTTTCATTTAATTGATTTTTAATTTACTCAAAAATTTTGAGTTAATTTCCTCAAAAAAAATGACTTTGACTTAACTACCAAGGCCCATGGGTCCAAAATCTCTTGAAATTTTCAATATTCCCTTAGCTGAGGACCTCCAAAAATTAATTTCTTTAAAACCTACTAATTTTACCTTTGGAGAATTTAATTTTACCTAGGACACAAAATTATTTAAATTTTTGGCTTAGGATTTTAATTTAATTTTGCCAGAAAATTTAATTAATTGACTTATAACGGAATTAATAATTTTTCCAACCCTCTAATATTTAGCCATGGTGTCTAATTATGAGGGACCATGCACTAAATATTTTTTTACATGAAGATTTACATTTTAATACACGCTGGGGGAACACTCGTTCATTATAGACCCTCAAAAATCTACCCAATTCTGCGACTCAAAATATGATATAGTAGACCAAGTAATTTGTAATAAAATAATCTAGCCAATTAGCTAGGATTATTCCCAAATTACTTTTACAGGGACTCTGATAAAAAACACTAGGACTCACTTAATATATTGATGACGAAATCCACCCTAGCTTTGAGTTGAGGCTAAAGGGAAAAACTTTGTCGATCATTTGTGTCTACAGACATATATGAATCAGTGAGACAAAAAACATCCTCGGATAAAAATCGTCACCAAAATACTATGCTTACCTAGGTTGTTACATACATGATGGTCTTACTAAGATCATTTACATTATAACCATGCAAAATGGGTTTACATCTTTAACAAAATGTTGACTGATGATGAAATCTGAATGATTCGAACACTTTCAACATGATAGATCCCTTTTGTGAAAAAAGGGGTGTACTACTATGGGGTCATTGACATAGAGTGGTCAAATGGTCTAAAATTGGGTCTGTATGCATCACATCGCATCCCTCTGCATAGCACTGGACTCTGCGGCATATCTCTATGCACCCCTAGGTACCACTGCCTATTGTCATACCACCCTGTATCATATGCCATCTTGCATGCGCCAACGCATCCACCACTCTGCTAGTACGCCCTTCATGATGTGGGCTACATATCCCCATCTTCCCTGAAAGACCTAAGTGGCCCGACTCCTCATATGCCAACAGGAATGACACTACTGTGCCTATCCTCAGTAGTTGCAATGTCCAATATACCAATGGGAGAGCACCATCTCCATGTAATGCTGTGTTTGGTGGCCTATCGATACCACCTCCTCCTACCAACTCCTGCCAAAGTAGGCTAATCATACCAACTCCTGCCAAATTAGGCTAATCACCCTGTGACTCCACGCACAGTCAATATGCCAAGACAACTCATAAAATTTGTATGCTCCCCTGTCAAACCATCCTGTCACTAGTGTTGTTTGAGGCTCTGATGGAGATCTGAAAATGTGTGTGCACCTAAACGTCGGATCCATCAAGTAGCTACTACCATCACCTACCGACTCTATGATGTGATGGGAAATCCCACTTGGATCCCAATAACAGTCTAGCCCTCGAGTCCCTCTAGTAATCCATGGTCTTTGCTGCAATGTGGCCATGGATGTATTCAACCGCCTAGCCTGCTCCATCAAGTACCAGCTCAGTACCTCTCGCCATCCAATCCCAAAGGAGGGATAGAATGTAGTATGTACAATCCCCTATGGAAGGAACAAGCCCTCCAAGATGATGCAATGTCATACTTAGCTCATGTCGCTCAGTCCTGCTAACCTAGCCATTCCCTCGAGTATGTCTAGAGAAATTTTCCTCCCTCAATCCAATGCGTAAGGGTGGGCAAATAATATTGTAGATCTTGTCAGAGTTCCTCTGAAACGAACTGTGCTGAAATACCAACATGTGGTCTCTATGTTGCCCCTCATCAATGGCTAGCCCAAAGGATGGTTGCACATCCTCCTCCATCATGGACTCAACATGAGCCTCCAATTGCCCCTCCATAAACAACCCAACAAGCAAGACATGTTCGCCAGTCAGCTGCAGGTGATTGTCATCTGGTAACTTTGGCATAGATCTAGATGCCTGTGTACCTATCAACTCCTCATTGATAGTGGAGATGTCTCCTGGCACCTCATCAACCTTTGGTGTGTTGCTAGCACCTGAGAACTCAGCCACAACCCCAAATACTTCAACAACGGATGGCATCTCATCAACAGGTGTATGCTCAACTGTCTCCTTACCAACCATGGCCCCTTCAACTACTCCTTCATCTTCTGCCTTAATCCTCCCCATCATCCCTACATAATTCCACTGAATTCCCACTGATTTGTGCATGTATCTTAGTTCACAGAACTCCCAAAAAGAAAGGGACGCCTGAATGCCATGTCCCAATGATTGGTATGCCCTCCAATTTGCTGCCAATAACTCCACATCAGTTGTAATCATGTCTTGCCATCTTGATGCATTATCCATAAGTTTGGGCACACTAGATTTATTGTATAATTGAGAATGGTCTTGATTCCCAATTGTGATATGAATCAGCTGCATCCCCACATCAATCATCATTTGTTGCATTCTAATCACTTCATTCAATGTTACTTCCATGTTGTTTGATTTTAACCTTTCTTTGGATCCCATGGTTTCTTAGTTTTTTTTTTTGGCCTTGTCATAGAATGAAGGGTTTCCCACAGGCTGAGCCAAGATTATGGCTCTGATACCACTGTAATATTCCTAACGGAAATATTAAGTGAACAACGGAAACATTCACTATGACAACAACTAAGAAAATTCAACACATGCACAGGAAATCACAACACAATAGGAAATGCGCGAAAAGTCTGAGCCATTTTATTTATTTTCGAGCAAATAGAGTACAAATGATATGAAAGCGGAACCTGGGCTTGCTACAACCAACAAATCCAAACCCACGTGGTGATCAAGCTGCCCAAATGTCAGAATATCCCACCACCATGATCATGCGCTATCCCAGAAAATTATTGCCACTGCTCTTGTAGGTAAACTGAGATTTTGGCCCTCAAATCTACTCCAAAAATTCTGCAAAATTAAATGTAGGCTCTCTACACCAGCTTCATCAAAACCCAGAAATCTCTCACAGACCCAAGTGGTGGAAATGGTCCTGGGGTAAATTGCACCCTCCAACAATTTATGTTGCTAACTGCTGAATAGAACTAGGTATTCTGCCCTCAGAAGAACTCAGAAAATTCTGTAAAAATAATCCTAGCCTCCTCTCACCAAACCCACAAAAACCCAAAAAGGGTTTGGGTTGAATCCATCAACCCCCAGTGCCCCCAACAAGTGTAAATTGCTCAATTTGGCCAAAAAACGCCCTATAGTTTAGATACTATTGAATTTGGCCCAAATCTCCCTCCAAGAAATCCTCCCTAATTCATTCAAATTTCTCCCCTCAACAACCGAGCAGATCCCAACTCGAATGCTCCCCAATTTCTGAATCTCTACGAGTGCACAAAAGTTGTCAGTAAACCCCTACGCAAGCCCTTGAATAGAAAAATTTGTTGATTTGGGGTAGCATCGGATGTGCTCTATCCATGAAAATAATTGGAGAGGCTAAAGCACATGAGATCTCCAAGACTCAGAAATGGTTTGGACAAATTCTAAATGGTTTGGAAGATATTAAGATAATTAATATTTTTAATGGAGTTCCTAAGTCTAAACATAGGAAAAATAAAATATTAATGGGTATTAATATAAAACTCGGTTAGAAGGTTCCAAAAGTCATGGATCAAGCCAAATCTAATCTTAGCCATTGATTAAAGATTTAATCTCAGCCGTTGAAGGACCAACATGAAAAGTATAAGAATAGGCTTGAGGGTCAATTGGAGAACACACTGAGGAAGACCAGTCAGTTTGATTTCTAGAGCGGGGTTAGTTGAGAAATTTGAACTAGTGGTCTAGAGAGCAGCAGGAGGCAGCAAGTACGGGACAGGGAGTCTAGAACAACACCAGGGAACATCACAGAGGTTGGAGAGGCAGATAGAGACCCTCTCAAGCAGACGCAAAGGTTGCAGACTGCGCACTCACTGGAGGGCCTGTGTGGATGACGTGAAGAGGCCTAGTGTTGATGCAGAGAGGCAAGGGCTGAAGCAAAGGGTCTGGGAGCTACGCAAAGGTCAACCAGGCTGACGCTGAGATTGGGAGAAGTAATGAAGAATTTTCTCTCTATTGGGTAAGACAGTTTAGCACCCAATTGTACTGAAGAATTGTTGAATAATAAAATCCTCCCTTGTTGCACCAGTTTTCCCACATTGGGTTTTTTGGGGACTGATTGTCCAAAATATTTGTGTCGATGTGTTAATTCGTGTGCATGTGTTTGTTTCTATATTATGATGTGATATATGTAGTAGAATTTATTTTAATGTTTACTAAAGGATTTTCATAAATAAATTATTGGAAATAAGTAGGTAAAATAAATCATTTGTTGCAGTAATAGAATTTTCACAAAATTCGGTCCTTCAAAATGCAACACTGTCGGCCCTGCAAATCCCCAAGGAAAAACTCATTCTCCTTATGGCTAATTCTCTGCAAATTCTTTGGCCAAAACTCCACTATCTGTTGGCTTCTCTCAACCCCTTCAAATTTCCTTCTGCGCCCTAAGAGAAGCATGCTCCAGCTGGAAATAGTATGCAATGTAGCTCCTAGAGAAGCCCTAAGATGGACTCATTACTCCCCTAGGGTGACACTCGAATTTCACCAAAGGTAGAGGTGGAATTTCGCTTGGAATTCCTAGTGCTAAACAACACTTTTCTTCTTGTGCCAAACAACCCCAAGAGAAGATGAAAGATGAAATGTAATAGTCAAAGATGATTAGCAAATGAGTCCATCCTCCTTTTATAATTTCTCCCCATGCTTCTAGACTCCTTTTTTAATTATTATTTTATTGGTGGGGGCCATTTTCCACTAAGTTCTTTCGCCTCCATTTTAATAAAATAATAATTTGTCGCCAATCTCCAATAAAATCATACTTGCCAGCTTTCTCCCAAATAATGTTTGCCCCCTTTACTTAATATCATCAAAATTAGGCAAAATTCCCATGCTCACAAAATTTGGGATATTACACAAGCAGAAAGTGGAAGCCTAAGAGGGAATACAAGGTTGGGGATGTGGTCTTGGTAGATAAAAATTCCATACTTGTCAAGATTCATGGGAAAGTAGGGGCAGACTACTACTACATTGTCAAACTTAACGACGAACTTTGGCCACAGTCGATCAAGTCGTATCACCCCTTTCCTTGACACTTGACATTGTACCATATGCATGTTAGAGTAGGGTGCATTGCATGCTTATTTTTTCATTAGAAGTAACATCATATGATATTTCTCATGATAGAATAGTTGCATTTAGATTATATTTGAGTATTTCTACTTTCTTGTTGATTTTTTATGGCCTAATACTAAGCATGGGTGATCATAAAGCACCATAAAAGCATGCTTCCCCGTGTGCTCAGTCTTTGATATGTGCAGTTAACAGATTTGCAGTACCAAGAGATTGTTGGTGTTCTCATGACCTCTGGTTTGAGTAGCTTCACACACTTGCCAAGAGATCATGTCCCAGTTGGAGCCAGATGTTACCCACCACCTGTGGGTAGTGTATATAGGAGAATTTTTCTCCTAGATGGTCCTCAGCCGGCAGCCAACAACACATTGCAGCCACCAGATAGCTCGATGTGCCATTATCTCGGCCACCTAAGCCAACCATGTGGTCCCTCAACCACTTGTCATAATTGTATGTTTGAAGGTGGGCCTCCCGACCTCGAAGGTATGGCTTTTCATTGGTAGAGTTGAGTAATTTTCCTTACTTGTCATGGGCACTTTTGGGCATGGATTGGTGTGGGAATTCGACGGAAAGAGAGTTAAGTCTGTATTCTTGTCTCCACTGCCTGATTCTCTGGTTACCCTTGTATCCTAGTCCTGTGGGATCTCCTTTACTGGCCATTGGCTTTAGGGTTGGCAATACATAGGAAATCAAGATTTTGGTTGTGTGGTCCCGCTTCCCGATACCACTTATATCACTCCCCTTCCACTCATTTTAGACCCATTCATCTATTTTCCCATCTGAGTCCACATGTCTCCACTGGGTCCACATAGGGTTAGCCTCCCCTTTCCTTTGTCCACACGTTGGATCAGGCCTCGAACGATGCCCCAAAGGTTGAAGCAGTTAAAAACAATAAAAGAAAAAGCATAATTTGGCCACTCTCAACAAGAAATTCACCACAAAATGCAAAAGATGATTGGGACATACAAATTTAGCACGTGGCCAAAAGCCAAACATGGGCTCTACCCCTTACTCGTGGCCATCACCTTGGATCCTATGGGCCCTAAATGATCCCCCAACATCATTAAGGAACCCGTGATTGTCCCAACCCCTGGTGGGCAATGAAGTGCCCCACCTTAAGGGGGTATCCACTGCTACATATTACACATCATGTTTTCATTCCCTCAAGCCTCGAGCAATTACAAGGAAAAATTAGTCAAAAGAAAAAGGCATATGAAAAAGGGTGGAAAAACAAAGGCCGAGGTAACTCATGTACCATGAATTTCTCCCTCCTACACTCATATACTCAGGTGTGGGCTTCCCCTATTACAACTACCCTGGTACCATGACATGTGGCCTGAATGATCCCCTAATCCCCACTTCACTCCATTATTATATCATCTACCACCTACCATTTGAGTGATGTACCATGGACATGTCACCCCCTTTAGAAATTGAAACCACCTAATAGGGTCCTTGGTTAACCCCCTATTGAGCTTGGAGACACTTGTACATGCCAAAGCCTACTATGGAAGGGCATGCCACCATTAAGTACCCCATTGTTTCCATGACTTGTAAGCTCTTTTACTTGATTATTCTAATTCCTTGTTGTATTGGAGGGCAAGAGGACGCATTGGATCTTATGCAAGATTGTGGGTGGGTCTCCATTTGGGGCTTGGTCTACCTATACTGGGTCCTAGCCCTCCAGAGGGCCACATTGGGACTTATGGGGTGAGCGTTGAGAGCCATGGGCCTCCACTATAATAGAGATTACTTCATGGATCCCTAGCAAAGTTCATTGATTGCTCGTGTTCTGCCTTTTGGTTGAAGATGATGCACCTGGTTCACTATGCCTAGTCAGTTCCATTTTACTTGCACCATACACTTGGCATATGTTTCGGGGTCCAGAGGATGTCTCCCACTGCAAATGGAGGGCTTATATCATCATCCTAGCCCTTACAGATGGTCTACCGACATTTTCCGATCCACTTGGAGACCCATGAGGATGTCCTTGTGCCCCCACACCCACTTGGGAGCACCACAGGTTGTTGCTTGGAAAACAAGGGGCCAACCCCTTGTCCACTATGTTTGTAGTACATTCCTACATCATGGCACCCCTTGGACTTCATTAGACCTCCTCAAAGGCCCAACAACTCACTTTATTGATCATTCGACCCTCTTGAGAGGCTTATTCTTGTATTATTGAGCTATTTGGTGAGCTTGTCACCAAAAGTATTGTTATTATGCACATTATTTTATTTTAGGGGCATTATTAGTCCGAATTAGGCCATTTGAATCCCTTAGAGAATTGTATCTATAGAAGAGAGGCATTCTCTCTCATTCATCATCACTTGGATTGGGTTATTATCTCATGTGAGATTTTTGCTATACCTTTTGGAGGATGAGTTTGGATGATATGGATGAATTTTGATGTTTGGATATCTCTCTCTTGTCTTGGAGCTTCTCTATTGGCATAATTTGATGATTGGATATACTCTTTTATACATGTAAGTGTTATTTTTATGCTTATTCTTGTTATTTACTTTTGTCACATGAATGTTGTTGGGATTTTCCGTATACAAGTCTGAAATTTACCGCTTTTCTAGACGAATTAGTTGTTTGAAGGCCTCCTTGATTGGGTGAACTCTTTCCAAACCATAAATTATATTTGACTCCATCTCTCCCAAAGTACAAGGCACTAATCCTCCATAGGTGATCACTTTTAAAGCTTATTTCTCTCAGCTCCCCTTCCTTTTCTAGGCCTAACCTCTATAGGTGACCTAGGACATCACTTTTCTCATGATTTAGCCATCAAAAGAATTTGATCTCTTGCCCACAACAGCGTTGGTATGTCCTCTAGAAGCCCTCCAAATTTCACGAAATTCTAACGGTGGGATCTTGAGATATCTCAAACCCTAGCTCAAAGATCGATTCTTGCCCTTGGTTTTCCATTGGCTAGTAACCTCATTAGGGTTATAGCATTAAACTATCCAAAAAATATTCATTCCTTCATCCTCTTCCCTTCCCTAATTAGGTCAAGCCCATTCTTCGTTGATCAACTCTATGCCCTTGACTTAATTGTGGGTCCACTTGGCCTTTTGTGGTCTGCAATTTGCTGATTCGAATTTCACAAAGATCACATAAAAGCCAAGTCTCCACAAGGATCCCTAGGTCTAGGAACCATCTTGGCAAAGCATACTCGCATAACCTAGCCCTAAGGATCTTCTTGGCCCTTCCTAGAGAGCCCATCACCTTGCTTCCAAAGCAAGCAAGCCATATAATTGAGTCTCTCTTGTGAATAGGCCTTGGGAATCACCTTTCATCATTTTCATTGACATATCCGTTATCGTGATTCCTCTCATACCGGGTTTCCTCCCATCTGTGAAAGTCCGTAAAGAGCAAGGAGCCTTAGTAGAGTTGACAGTGGGCTATTGCTCCATTGTTGCCCTTGACCTAGTAGTTGCTCCATAGGATGTCCCACTATTTAACCTCATACTCTGATAATAAAATGGCTCAGAGCAGCATAGTTTTTGGCTTATTCATGGTGTCTGATTGTGTGATATTTTTGTGGGTGTTTTTACTATGCATGTTTTGTTTATCATTGTAAAATTTCCTTAGGGATATTACATTCTTTTACTTTTCTGCATTGGAGTAGGATTTTTGCTTGCTGGTTTTTACTGTTGTATTAATTTACAAGAAGTTATTTGTTGGGTAAAGCTGATAAAAATACTAGATATAAATCCAACTTAGATACAAGTTATTATTTATTGCATTTTACCAGTCATTTTACATTTGTATCTAGCCTTCTAGATGCAGATTACCAAGTAAAGTGGGCTCTCAGTTTGTTGGACCTGTGTTTTCAGCCACCAGAAACGAGTTCTACATGCTTACAGATAAATATGTTACACTAAAAATTTTTATTATTCAGCTCTATACTAGTTTATAAGCAAAATTTTGATGTTAAAGTTGAACAAATTTTATTTTCTAGCCATTTAAATTGCAAAATATTTTTTTGGAAATTTTTTGGATTAGTAAACATAACCAGAAATCTGAAAATCAATTTCCAACTAGCTAGAAATTGTCTTTTCAACCCAAATTTAGTAGAGGGGAGGCCCCAAAGCCTCTACAATCACTCTCTAGCCATTTCACACTAATGGGTAATTCCTTAGAGATGTTTCTCACATAATAAGTTGGCTGATCAAACAAATAGGTTGTTGTCCCTGCAATTTAGACAGGTTTTACACGTTGTCATACAGGAAAAGAAGTTATTTTGACTTATAACTCCTTAACCAAACTTTAGAACTAGTAAATAATCACATATTGGTTAGGATAACTTCAGTAGACAAAAATCCATAGGTTACTTTAGCTACTAATCACTACTGTTAGAATTCTGCCCTATTTTAGCATTGTTTTTATGCAGAACAACAAATAGGCTGAGAACACCTCCACCCCATTGACTCCATATAAGGCACTGGACATAAACCAGAGTTGCTTTGGGATATTTAGGGACCCCTCCCTTGGGTGATTAGGGGGTGTTGGGCCTAAATAGTGGGGGAGTGGGCCGAGTTGACAATGGGTCCCTCCCGATGTGTGTCCATCTAGTAAGGCTTCCAGGACCTTAGTGGCCTTGTTAAAAAGATCTGTTTCTCCTTCAAAAGTTCTAAATTTCACTATAATTTACTCTTTTTTCTACAACTAAAGGTGTGGATCAGCCTGGTAAACTCACGGAAAATGATAGGAAGACTATAAAAATGCAAATTTTGACTTTGGATGATGGGTTTTAATGGTAACATTTAGAATTAACTATCTAGCAATCTATGAACAAAATTCACACTCAACATTGTAGCTCATGGAGCTTTACCTAAGCCTCCAAATCACAAAGAAACTTGTATCAAACAAAGACTGGTACACTCTTAACTTCAATGACAACACAACTTTTATTGATCAAATGGTTAACAAACAATAAAGTCCTTTACCTGGACACCCCCTACAAGCATCTCTAAAGAAGGATTCTTTATGAGATTTTCAATAGTCATTCCATGCGCAGTTCCAACCAATTGGATTCCACGCTGAGAAATAGTACTGGCTGCCATTGCTTCAAGCTCTGTTCCAATTTCATCAATAATAATTGTTTGAGGCATATGATTTTCAACTGCTTCAATCATGACCTGCAATGACATTATATAACAAAAAATCATCATCTAGAATAATGAAAGTCTATGTCAAAAATTGGAAGAAAACAAATTTCATTCCACAATAACAAAACTGTAATGCACATGAAGAGTCGACAAACAGAAACACCAGGGTTTTAAAACATACTTTATGTTGCATATCAACATTTGGTACTTGCATTCTCCGTGCCCGACCAATGCATGTATGAGGGATGTCCCCATCACCAGCTATTTCATTTGATGTATCAACTACCACAGTGCGCTTCTTATAGTCATCGGCTGTCACTCTTGCTATCTCCCTGAAGAACACAACAGAATGGATGAGTATCTACTACCTCACTCATGATTAGGGAATGCTTAGAAGCGATCCAGTCAAAACCAGGAAACAAATAACAGAGTTACAGAAATTGAAGATGTTTATACAATCCGTTTACACGAGCTTTTCAATTGCATGATTCCTTATAGCAGAATGGTTCAGATGATTCCCTAGACACAGAAAAACAGCATATGAAACAAGTATTCTATGCATAAGGCACCACAAATCATATAAGAAGAGAATATGTCACAGTTAAGAAGGAAAAAGAAAAGGTTACAAATCATTCATTCTTTGTGATTAGAACAATTCAAAATGAAAGGGCAGAGTAATAGCATTTAACAGATTCTGCTCAGTGCTAAGTTATTAACCAATGTCTGCTGGGTTTTGAAATGGATAGGCCATAGGTTTAAATTTTAATTCATTTCAGCAGTGAAGTTCAATCGTCATTTGTAGCAAGAGCATCACTAAATGCTCTATACAAGAAATCACATCTACTGAAAGAATGTAACAAATGAAAAATAGACATTGGTGAAGCTACTATCATCCTCAGAAAAATAAAAGATCAATGGGATCATATAAACTTCATATATCAGAATATTACTGTATTTCCATGTAATGAAGAGAAGATTAAGGGAAATACCAGATATGGAAAACATAACCTCTCTACAACATATCTACAAACTGGAAAGACAAAACATTCGAGAGGAAAAACTTACATTGTACATAAAGATAGGAAAGTATGAAGAAAAAAGCACGAAAGATTTCTACAGTTGCATGTCAAATTACTAAGACTGCAAGAGATCATAAGAGAGTCAAGATTCAAAAGTTCAGGTAGTGATAATATTATAAGACAGATGAGGGAGCAACTGAAGCCATTTAATATGTGTCATTGGGTGTTAGTCTGGCATTCCCAAAGCCATTTGAATTGTAAAGCCTAAATAGAATGTTAACATCTTTTGCACTAGAATACCGTCATTTTATGTGAATACAGTCTACAAAACAAACAATGTTAGAAAGTCATAATCCTCCAAGATTGACTACCTATAAGGCTATTCTGCCAACTACTGAAAAGGCAACATGGGTAGCATGTCAAACTGACTTTTGCCAAATTTATACAACCTCAGAAGATAGCTGTCTAGTATGAATTATCTTTCCTATTTTCATGTCAAAAGGGAGTAAATAACTCATTGTAGTAACTAGTTTGAGTGGAATTTTCTCACCAATTTTATAATGTCTTCTAACATTGTCCTCATTGAAAATATCAGCGTGGATTCATAAAGGAGGTGAGAGGAAAGATGCCCTCAATACTAACCATATGTTTTCAACAAATTTTCCCATGGAAGAGTGTTGTACCAGAAGGAAGTAACTTGCTCACAAATGTACTTGACCTCTCTGAGAGAGTTTTGCACCACAGGGAAGTATTGTGTTCACAGACATACTTGGCCTCCCCAAGAGGAAGCTGTATTAACTTTTAAGCATTCTAATTTATAACCTTGCCTGGGGAAGCATAAACAAATTTAATTTATCATTTGAATCCCAAGATTCATGCCCCTCACTTTGCTCTATTCCTAGACATAGCTTGCAGTTTTTGTGCTGATTTTACCCCCAGAATCAAAACAAGTTGGTTGCATGTAACTATAGTTTCCAAGATAAGTGCACACAAGTGTTGTTTCAGGTGCAAGTACTAGTACAGGGTTGTAATACTGAAACTCTCTCAGTTCACCAGTTTATGGATGTGGCCTCATACACACATATACTCTTTCAAAAATAATATGTAGTCAAATATACATGCATATTGTATACACTTCCCACATGTAATGACTAAATTAGTTTAATCTGATTCATCAACTCTAATTCATGAATTATGAAAATTCCAATACCGGAATCCTAAAGCAGCAACTGATGTTATTTCTCCTAATTGTTAATCAATTAACAATTTATCTTCTACGGCAAATATTGAAATAAATACACTGCAACCTTCACAAATAAAATTTTGTGGAAAAATAAAACGCTGGAAGCTAAGAAATGCTAGCGCACATAAAAATAACACAATTACTTTTGGACAAAAGTCCACGGAAAAACTCAACTTGGGAAAACCGGTGCAGCAGCTAAGGTTTTTATTATTATGCAGTAGTGAGAAACTTTGAGTACAACTGGATGCCAAAATATGGCTTTCCTACAGAGAAAAATACTGGCAAAAATCTAGTGAGGAATTTTCCTCACTCCACAGGCTATCTCCTAGCATGACTTGCCTTCAAAATTCGGCCCTCTAACCCTCTATGTTAGACTCCACGTTGCTCTGCGCAGCCTGTTGGACGTCTAGCCTCAGACTGGTCTTTGATGAAATTGTTCTAACTTCTGCCTTCTGCTGACTAGAAAGATGCTTCTCCGGAATTCTGGGACTCCTTCCCAGCCTCTTGAACTAAACACGTCTCTCCCTTTTAGCAAATTGAACTTGCCTCTAGAGGTTGTTGCGCTGCCCCAACATCAGCCTCTCTGTGGCTCTTCTACCTCTCTATAAATGCACTCGCTGGATCTGGAATGCCTCCTCCAGCCTCACTGTCTCTGCCCTTCTCTCACTGCTTCAATCTCTAGCTCTCTCTCCGGCAATTAACTGCTGCTACTCTGGAAATTGATCTGCTCATAAATCGAACCGTTGAAATGTGTTCTCCATCACCACATCGACCTCCTCTTATAATCCTCTGTTGGAGCACCAACAACTAGGATTAAAACATAATTGATGCCTAGGATCATCTCTGGATTGATCCATGTGAGTTTTTAGATGATTCTCGCCTTGACTCAATTAATACTGATTAATTAACCATATTCCCTAAGTTTATACTTGAGAAATATTTAAAAAAAGATTAATAATCTAATTAAGTCATTTCTAGGTGGAATTTCCAGAAACGATTTCTAGGTTTTGGAGATCTCATGTATTCTAGCCTCTCCACGAAATTTCGTGGCTAGAACACATCCGATGCTACAGAAACTAACACTCCCTCTTAGCAAGGAATGTGTTCTAACTTCTAGTGTCGCACTTCCTGCCACAACACATTATCTCTACATCATCTCCTGTCACGTTGTTGATGTCTAGCTACTACTGCCCACCAACCACTGTGCAACTCTAATATATGTTGCGTCTGTGCTGCTGCTGAAGCTACTATACTGCTGCCAACACTGTGTCTGTACTACAACTCCCTCTCATCTGTTGTTGCTGCAACTGCAACATCTACACTTAAAAGCATCCAAAATACTAAATCAACTATGATCAGTATGATGCATCTGTCTCCTGAGTCTCAGACTGCTACTAGCATCTGCACTGTCATTGAAGAATCTATGTTGCTGCAGACTCCACACTATGCCAACTGCATTGCTGCCAACTCTGCACTGCGCTCCCCAACATCTGACTACTACTAGTCTTTGCAATTGTCACTCTGCCATTTGACTACATCAATTGTCGTTGATCAATCTTGCTATTGAATACTATGGGCCCCCGTAGCAAGGCATTGATCCAGGAGGTGGACTCCCCAAGGATCCTACCAAACTATAGCGCTCTAGCACTACAGCAACAAATCTCTCCTCCTCGCTTCTGGAGGTATATCAGCAAACATGGCGAAGTCTTCCTCCAGCCTGGAGGACAACCTATCGATCTCTATTGAAGCTGCCTATTGGTCCTACTTCTCCTCCTTGTCCTTCTTCCTGAGAGGACACTGGGTATTGTAGTGACCAAGATCACCACATCTGAAGCACTTGACCATCGACAAGTACTTCTTTTTCTTCCTCTGCTCCCCCTGTCCCTAACTAGGACCCTTAGATGTGAGGGCCACATTCTCCTCCTTCACCTGTTTATGTCTGTTGCTGATGCTACTGATGGAGCTCTTTAGAAGAGCTTGCCTCAATTCCTCTTGCTGCAAGTCAGCCCACATCTTGTCCCACTCTAGTAACTTGTCTCTGCCCAATATGCTTTGGACAAAGACTTGCCAGTCCTCGGAGACATTGTTGAATGCCAATCTCACTAGCTCTGTGGGTCGAGGCGATGCCCCAACGGTTGACAACTGGTCTAGACCTCCTGAATCCTGGTGAGGAAGGGGTCTATGCCTTCCCCTTTCTACATCCGGATGAGTCGGCTTCTCCTCGAGGTACATCTTCCATTGCTCGGAAGTACTTGATATAACGTGGTGAGAGAATCCCACATCTGCTTGGCAGTATCTTTGCCACCTATATGAGAGACTATATGATCTCGAACTCCATCTAGGATCAACTGCTTCGCCCATACCATCTCCTTTATGTACTCTTTCAGTTGATCTGCATCCGTGGGAATTGCCACCATATTCTTTCAGACCATATTCATCTAGAAGGAAGGAAATCCTTGCCTTCTAGATGATGTAGTTGGAAGCTCCACCCAACCTATCCTGATCACGAAGCCCAGCAGTGGCCATCTCAATGAACTGTCGAAAACTTCCTCTTTCCTTCTGCTTGGTTGTTGCTCTGCTATTCACACTCCCTTCTGGAGTGAGAAGATCTGTTCACAATGATTGTCGACCTGCAAGGAAAAAATCAAACTTCTTGAGACTAAAGCTCCCTGAGTAAAATTTTCCCTTTGTGTGTGCTCTTCTTTCTTCCACCCTGACATTGGCTCTGCTCTAATGAACTGCTGCAAAAACCACCCCGACGTTGGCTTTGCTCTGATACCATGTGAAAATTCCTAGACGCGAAGGAACCCCTACTGCGGAAAATCTGAACCTACTCCACCTACTTGATTTTTAACATTAACCAAGTTATTCTTCTGAATTCTGAAGAAAATTACTCCTGCAGCATACATTAATTAAATATTTGATCTCATGAAACAGAAAACAGAGCAAAGAACAAGATACATAGGACACACTTATTTTTGGACACAATAGTCCCCGAAAAAACCCAATGCGAGAAAACCGGTGCAGCAACGCTGAGGGTTTATTATTATGCAAAAGAAATATCTGAATACAAATCTAGGATTCTCATCTAGCAACCCTTTACAGAGAAAAATGCTGGCGAAAATCTAAGTGAGTTTTACCTCACTTCACTCGGCAAAACTTTGGCTGATCCGGCACAAGATTAGATAACCCCGGCTATTTCTACATTGGCTCTGCGTTAGCCCTGCGTCACCTTCTCTGCCCTCTGTGTCCTCTATCCTGGTTGGTTTGGCATTTCCGGTTGTTCCCGACAGTTCCGACAGTTCTCGACAGTTTTGGGTTGTTCTGGCAGTTCTGGAATCTGCGTGACAGGTAGCTTTTCTACGTCAGCTCTCTCGGCTACTGCGTTGCCTCTATGTCAGCTCTCTCGGTTGTTCCTGCAATTCCCGACAGTTCCAGAAATCCTCGGCAGTTTCGACTCTTCCAGCAGTTCTGGATTTTGCGTGACAGGCAACTTTTCTACGTCAGCTCTTCCGGCTACTGTGTTGCCTCTCTACAAGCTCTCTTCACCTCTCTGTTCTGTATTTTTCGAAAAGTCCTCCTCCCGAATTTTCTTTACCCCTCAGCTGCAAGATCTCCCCAATTGATTTTCCTCTTGAGAACTTCTCACCTCAGAAAATCAATTTCCTCAATCTCTCTGTGTGTGTTTCCAAATGAACCCCAAGCTTCCATTTTATACTTTTCCTGTTGAGTCTTCAACAGTCGAGATTAATTCTCTAATCAATGGATAAGATTAAAACATGACTTGATCTGCCTTCTAGATCATTCTCACCCATATTTTGATTAATACCCACTAATATTTTAATTTCCCGGAGTTTAGACTTAGGAACTCCATTAAAAATATTATTATTTTAATAAAATACAATCCGAGTGGAATTTCACCAAACTGTTTATGGGTTCTTTAGAACTCGTGTCTTAGCCTCTCCACCAATTTTCAAGGCTAGATCACTTCTGATGCTACCAAAAGCTAACAGCACGATGGCACTGCCAAGTGCACTGCTCAGGCCTGGGTTGAGAAGATGGACACTTATTCCCAGCTTAACTGGATGATGGAGTTGGAAGCCATCAAGATGGCCACGCTGCACATGTAGTGGGAAGCCCGCGACTGGTGGTTTCATGGCTTGGCTACCTTGGGACATGCCAATGTGACTTCATATGAGGATTTCACTAGGAGGGTGGTGGAACGCTTTGACCAGAGGGATTTGGAGGCTCACTTTAGGGAGCTAACCCAACTCCGACAAATATGCAACCCAAAACAGTACATATCGGAGTTCTTAAGAGTCTCAGTGATGGTGCTGAACCTGTCAGATGCTCGGAGGGTATACACCTTCATAGAGGGCTTACTTGAGCCCCCGCGTGGATTGGCGAAGTCACATAGACCTTCCACGTTGCAGGAAGCAGTTACGTGTGCCAAATATTTACAGGGGATCATCCCAAAGACACGAGCACCCTTTCCTGCACGTACCACCTACCCTCAGAAGGGGAGTGATACTAGACCCCCAACTCAGAAAACCACCCAGGGACAGGGACAGCTAGATGATGAGACACAGAAGGACCTCAGGAGGAGGAAGTTGTGCTTTACTTGTCAGGAGTCCTAGGCACCAGGCCATTGGTGCACAGCGAACAAAGCACACTACATCGAGGTCTTCTCAGATATTGAATAGAAGGACGAGGTGGAGCAAGAGTGTGGTATGGGAGATGGTGAGAGTCCAGTAGAGAGGGGACCACCACCACCACATCCACAGGGGGGGCATCCTTTGCCCCATCCGGGGGAGTCCTTGCTTCTTTATGCGGGATCCCCAAATTTCTGACATTGAGGATCAGAGGCACGATACAGGGGCAGCGAGTGTCATTCTTAGTTGACAGTGGGGCTACCCACAACTTCATAGATGCTCAGTTGGTTCAGAGGAGGGGCCTCACCACGACCAAGTTTGAGGGCTTTTCAATCTTGGTGTTGGGTGACCAGACCATGCAGTGCACTTGGATTGTGCCCACTTTGATGGTGGCCATGGGGAATTACTCCATGATGGACCATTTCTTTGTGATCGATGTGTCAGACACCAACGTGGTGATGGGTGTCTAGTGGTTGTACTCCCTTGGGCAAGTTACCACTGATTGGAAGAAACTGGAGTTGGAGTTCACCGGCCTGGATGGAAAATCGGTGGTCCTCAGAGGCATGCATTCATACCCACCACAAACAGTCTCAACGCATAGGATGGAAGCATATTTACGACATGGAGATATAGCATGGGTAGTAGAGTCGAGGGTTTCAGAGGTTGGCGGGCAAGCCCAGCCACCACCTCCAGACATACATGCCTTGCTAGACAGGTACTCAGTGGTATTTGGAGACATTCCGCCAGGGAGCCACCGGACAGGGGATTCGAGCACACCATCGAGCTGGAGCCTGGTGTGCAGGCAGTGATTACCACCCCTTATAGTCATCCTAAGGCCTATAAGGACGAGATTGAGCAGGCCATCAAGGAAATGTTGGCATTGGGCCACATCAGGCCAAGTTCCAGCGCCTTTGCTTCTTCAGTGGTGCTGGTGAAGAAGAAGGATGGAACCTTGTGCATGTGCATTGACTACTGGGCCCTCAACAGGAAGACATTGAAGAACCGGTATCCCATACCTCACATCGATGAGTTGATGGATGAGCTTAGAGGAGCCAAGTACTTCTCTAAGATAGATCTACATTTGGGGTACCATTAGATCAGAGTGAGTGATCAGGATATCCCTAAGACAGCTTTTTGATGCCATTATGGGCACTTCGAGTTCCTGGTCATGCCCTTTCGGTTGACCAATGCCCCGGCTACCTTTCAATCATGTATGAACCATGTGTTTCGGAGGCAGTTGAGGAGGTTTGTATTGGTTTTTTTAATGACATATTGATATACAACAAAACTTGGGAGGAGCTTCTCAAGCACTTGGAGGAAGTGCTGCGTATTTTGGAGGAATAACAGTTCTATGCCAAGCTATCCAAGTGTGAGTTTGGCCTACCGAGATGCTCTACTTGGGGCATATCAATGGATCAAATGGGGTGAAGGTCCATGAGGAGAAGATACGAACTATCCTTGATTAGCCAATACCCAGAGATGTGACAATGCTGAGGGGATTCTTAGGCATCTGCACGTATTACCGGAAGTTCATTAAGGGGATTTCGCAATTAGCATCTCCCCTCATGGATTTGACTAAGAGAGGAGCTTTCGTATGGTCAGATGGGGCACTGTTACCTTTCGACCGCCTCAAGAAGGTGATGAGTAGTTGTCCAGCATTGGCACTTCCAGACTTCTCCCAGCCCTTCACCGTGGAGTGTGATGCATCAAGGGAGGGAGTTGGAGCAATACTATCTCAAGATGGGCACCCCATTGCTTTCGAGAGTTGGAAGCTTTTACCACATGAGACATCATATTCTATATATGACAAGGAGATGTTGGCCATCATGCATGCCTTGGCCAAATTTCGGCAGTATTTGGTGGGTAATAGGTTCCAGGTGAAAACAGATCACAACAGTTATCGTCACTTCATGGGGCAACAGGGCCTCAATGACAAATAGTAGAGATGGGCCAACAAGGTGCAGGCCTATGATTTTGACATAGAGTATGTGCGGGGGAAACATAATGTGGTGGCTGATGCCCTATCCAGGAGACCCACAAGCCTATCACTCATGAGTATTTGCCATGATTGGAAGGCCCAGTTGTTAGTTGTATTCTAAGGACGGGAGGGCATGTGAGATTCAGGAGGGGACCCACACAGAGGAGTGCTACTGGGTGATGGACGAGGTCATCTACTACAAGGGGCACATATTTCTGGTGGCCAACTCGTAGTTGAGGGAGAGAGTGCTCCAAGCAGTGCATGACTCTCCACTGTCACGACATTAGGGATTTAGGAAAACATACATGGCAGTGAGGGAGTGTTTCACATGGAAGGGCCTCAAGGGGGACGTGTTGAGGCACGTACAGGAATGTGAGGCATGTCAAAGGAACAAAGGGGAGTTGATGCATCCTGTCGGGTTATTACAGTCGCTTCCCATCCCTAAGCGAAAATGGAAGAGTATCTCCATGGACTTTATCACTAGGCTCCCCACAGTACAGGGCAACAGTTGCATCTATGTAGTAGTTGATCGGTTGACCAAGTATGCCCACTTTTTCGCCATCCTGACCTAGCATTCGGCTTCACTGGTTGCAGAATTGTTCTTCAGGGAGGTCTTCCGATTACACGGGCTTCCTAAGAACATAGTGAGTGACTGGGAGAGCAGATTCATGGGAGGATTCTGGCAGAATCTCTTCAGGTTGGTTGGTAATGAGCTCACCCCTAGCACGAGCTACCACCCCCAGACAAATAGCCAGACCAAGCAAGTTAATCAGTGACTTGAGGGGTACCTGAGGAACTACATGACTGGGCAGCAGAGGGCTTGGATTCAATGGCTACACTTGGGCGAGTATTGCTACAACACCACCATCACATGTCCATCGGTATGACTCCTTTCTGTGCCTTGTATGGTTATGATTCATTATCTTTTGGTGACATTGCTTTTGGAGACAGTTGGGCCCCAAAGGCCAAAGGCTGGATCCTAGAGAGCCAAGACATCCTCAAGGTTCTCAAGGATAACTTAGTGACAACACAAAATCACCAGAAGATGTATGCATATAGGCACCAAACTAAGAGGCACTTTGAGGAGGGGGATTTGGTGTACCTCCGGTTACAGCCTTACAGACAGTCCACCTTGAAGCAGAAGGGGGTCGAGAAGCTAAAGCCATATTTTTATGGGTCATACATGGTAGTCAAACGAGTTGGGGAGGTGGCCTACGAGCTGGAGCTACCTCCGAGGAACAAGATTCACAACATATTCCATGTCTCATGCCTCAAAAAGGTGTTGGGACAACAATTGACAGCAGTAGTTGAGTTACCCCCATTGGATGATGAGGGCCATTTGGTTTTGGGGCCTAAGGCCATTTTGGAGAGACGGGAGAGGAAGCTGAGGAGCTGGACCATTAGGGAGTTTTTGGTGCGTTGGAAGAACCTATTGGATGAGGATGCCACATGGGAAGGTGAGCACATTCTGGAGCACCCAACACTGAAGTTGCTTGAGGGCAAGCAACATTTGGGAGGGGAGGACTATCATTGCCCTTCGCAAATGGATTTGTAACGAGTTTTGATCTCCCCACAATTTTGTATAAAATTTTGATAAGTAAAGAACCCAAGCAATTTTGACTTAGGGACTTAGGAGAAATGAAGGTTGGATTAAATTACTAGTGGAAGGTGGGGGCCACCCACGTGGGAAATGCATTTGGCACTTGGGCAATTTGAATTGCCTCGGAGGTGAAACTTTATGACTTGTAGAGGGGCCCACATGGGGGAAAAGTAGGCCCACGAAGTTATAAGAAGGAAGATTTCCTCAATTGAGGATTCATTCATACTTGCATATCGAACTCACTTGTATGTTTGCTCGAGTTGCTTAGCCGAGTCAACTGGTTGCTTAGCCACAAGTCTCTCAAGCAAGAGATTCAACCTTACCTTCAAGGGACTACGAGTGCCACCTAGGAAGGAATTTTCAAATTACTTTGAGAAGCACCGGGGAATATTTGTGGCCATTACACTCAGCACATGGACCAGCAGAGCGTAGTTGTGGACCACGCAAAGAGGGGAACACGCAGTTGTGATCATGGGTTCATCTGGGTAGCATTTGCCAGAGAAACTTGGAGAGTTGGACTCTGGAGTACATCAGGAGACCAGCCTTTGGGAGGAGTTTTGGAGGAGGTGGGTGCTACATTTGAGCAGTTCGAAATTCAGCCTTGGAGGAATGCGCAGAGGGCTAGACTAGGCTCATGTGGGTATTGAAGGAAAGAGCTACAACACTAGGATCAAATTGGAGAAGGGTGGAAATTCATAAGGGATAACACCTCAATGATTTGGGGCAGATTTGGAGAGATTTCCCAACACATTTCAGACAAGCCGAGTTTTCCAAAGTGAGGAGGAGGACATGCTCCTTGGGGGTCGATTTTTAGGGGTCTAAACTGGGCCAAACCCTTCCTGGGTTTTAGTGGGTTTTGGTTGATGATCTGGGAGCTGAAGTTTCACAATTTTCTGAGCAAGGGAAGCAGGGGTTTCAGCACATCCTTTCCAGCAGACAGCGCGGTTTTTGGGCAGCATGGATCACTTACAGAGCAGCAATTGGACCCCTTGGATCATCATTTGCTCACCTAGGTTTTGTCACGCTTGTCCTTGGAGACAAGCCCAGTTTCACCATTCCATTCACTATTGTATTTTCCCCATGACGATTTAATAAATCACTCAAAAGTTCTCTATTTCCAGCGTTTTCATGGGTGTTTTGTGATTGCATCTCATTTTTGGATGTTGGTTTGTCTATTTGCTTTGTTTAACACTGAATTTCCTAGATAGGAACATTACACGTGCTTCGACCTTCTTGGTTCTCTGACAATCTTCATATAGGTTTGATCAATACAAGGTATCATAATCGAATCCAACATGTCATCCGATAGTCAATCAAACACTTTATGGAGCCAAACTACTTCACAGCTGATTGTACAAGCTTCCATATCTTCTTTCTTCGTAGTGCCATAGAATCTTGCTTTAAGCTTTACCAAGAAACAAAATCCCAAGTAGAACCAACCATCAGTAGTCTCCCTACTCATCATTAGCACTGCTAACCCAATTGATGTGTCCTTAATCAAATGTTTCATGGAACCAATCAACTACAATCATGGATCAACAGTATTAGAACTTTCGAACTTCTGTCATAGGTATTCAATCTGTCTTCTAGAGGATCTTGGTAACAAGTTTCTCTTAGTTTTCTGCCAATCCTTAAGTAGTGATGCATCCATCCAAGATATGTCAAATTCTGCTCTTAAATCCCTCTGGAGATAATATCTCTAACTCATCAGTTGTTCTTGAATCATTCAATTCGATTCCAAAGTATGAAGTTCCTTTTTCATGTCTATCAAGAATCTGGAGTAACCTTTCCAACTGAGGTAAGTAAACTTCTTCCTTTTATTGGGAGAACCTTCTTAAGTCTTTCCATGCAGCCATCTAATGCAAGTGTTGATTTCTTTGATGTATACTTCAAACTGCTAGCTTCTCCTATAGAATATGTTCTGCTATATATAAGAAAAGTCTGCTTCTTGAAATACTCTGCTCTAGCTACTAGTTCATTCTTCAATGCATAAGGTCAAATTTGCTTCACTGGATTTCAAGTGAATGTTAACTCTTTCTGGCTAATGGAATCTCTATTATGCTGCAAGTTAGATATTGACTACCACTATAATACTTCTTGTCTAATATTTCCTTCTCTTGATTGCCATCCCACAAGCTTCCTTACTCCTTAGAAAAAAATGTTAGCTTCCTCTGAACCTTCATGATGAAATCTTGTAGACATGAATCTTTCTATATTATCTGTAAATGTCACTGAAAGCTTCTTCTAGAGTTCTGTGATGAATTTTATGTTGACAATGGTCAAGAAAACTCCTCTCCTTACTATAGTGAGTTGATTTTGACTATGAGCTCCTTCTTAATTTCGATCTCCATGAAAAGACTTAACTTACGAGTCCCAATGATCTTCTATGCTATTCCTCATAGATCATATAGCTGTCTTATCAACAAATATTATTCTATCTGCCATCTTCTAAACAAGAAATATAAAACTTGACTGTAAACTTGGTACAAAAGTAGATTGTAAAGCTATGTACACCTGCCTTGTTCTTTATTAACACTAATAGTAGAGATCCATGTTGTCTTCGACCTTGGATTTCTTCGGAGCTTCTTCATCTTCAATTGGTAATACTTCATTTCTTTCTTTCCTCTTATTACTCTTATTGTTCTTAGGGTTCTTGGGACAATCTCTCTTGATATGTCCATATTCATGACAACCATAGAATTGAATTTTGAACATATCCTTGTTTTTATGACTTGTTGCCATTGCTTCTGTGATGAGATCCAGACTTTCCAAACTTCTTTTTCGATATAGCTGCGAGAGCTTGAGAGTTTCATTATTAGGTTCAGTATCAACTTTAGCCTTCAGTCTTGATTCCTCTAGAACACATGAAGCCCAGAATTCTTCAAAGGTTGGAGTTTCCTTTCTAGCATAGATGCCTCCTGCAAAACCACCTCAAGTTGGAGGTAGAGCATTGATTACAGAAGTAATTAATTCAGATTCATATATAGTTTCACCAAGTCCTTGAAGTTGATCTTTCATTTTTGATATCTTCATAAAGAACGAAGCCACGTTTCTTCTTTTGATATCCTTGTTCCATAGAGTTGATTTCTTTAGAGATATCTTTTGGCTGGTTGTATTGATGGAATATAATTTCACCAATGTGTCAAGGACTTCCTTGGATGTGGACAAATCTAAAACAAAAGTAATGAGATGATCTTTGATGGACTCAAAGAGAACCCTTTAAGCTCTAATTTCTCCCTTATTGTACTTGGCCACTGCTTGAGCATTGTTTTTATCTGGTACTAGAACATTTCCTTCAACAAATTGCATGACTTTATTTTCTTTAAAGACTAAGTCAATCCTCTTCTTCCAAGCTTTGAAATTGGATGCTCCTTCAAGTTTGTTGCCTTCCTTGCAGATACCTTTCATTTGATTGGGAGTATCATACATATAGAAAGAAGAGTACTTACTTGAAAATGAGAGAGAGCTGCTACAAAAATATCTTCAAGAATGTTCTTAAGTGAGTGAGAGTTGCTATAATGATGGCTTCAAGAGAATGATCTTCAAGCCTCCTTTCTTAGCTTTGGTAGTGAGAGAGAAATGCTACAAGGGTGTCTTTAATTATGCCAACAAGTTGTGATCGTCACGCTTCCTTTCTCTACCTTAGTGCTTCCTTCCTTCACCTTAGCTCTGATACCATGTTGAGAAACCAAGTGTAGCAAAATTTAATACCTAATTTCTCTTCTTGATAATTACTTGTGAATATTAGATGTCTTCTTATTTATTACTTCTTATATCTTCTTCATCAAGCAATTCTACAAATTTTCAATCTTTCAAGAAAATATAGAAATCACAATAAGACGAGAGACACCAAAATTAGGCTACAGGCAAGGGCAAAACCCACAAGGGGAAAACCCAACAATCCTTCTCTTATAGAATCAGATCAAAATGAGGTATCCAAGACCAAGACCAAAACAAGTCCAAACCCTCTTCCAAGTCACCTCCAAAGTCAAAGTCAATACTGGTCTAACCTGCTCCAATCTGGTCAAACTTCAGGATTTTCGGACCTGCAACTAGGGCCGAATTCGGCCTGCAACCACTTCAGAAAATTCGGCCTTTTTCACAGAAATTTCAGTCCACACATGTGAGCTGCTACAAGGTCAAACTTCGGTCAATTAGGAATATTCTGTCTTTTTGACTTTGTTCTTCTCTCTCCTGTTACTTAGCTTTCTCTTCTTTTCTAGGTTCAGATATGCTCATTGTGTACGAGTGAATAAGCTTCCAAATGAATCGAACTTGTCCTTTATATATAGCTGTCCAGAAGGGTCAAATACGTGTCTATTAGAGGTCTAGGCCAACTTGGTCAACTTGTGGACTAACGACTCAATATAAAATTCAAATTCCTTTTTCTTACAAATGTCCAAATGGGACATGACTCAAATACATTTTCTTTTGACTCGTAATAAATTATTTTTCTCTTCTTGACTCTCTAAGCATGAACAACACACTTTGAAAAAAATATGACAAATATAAATATAATAAATATATCAATGATAAATTTACATTATGAAGACCAACTCTAGTTACATATTCAACAAAATAAACACGCAAGATATGGATGTAAAGCTTCATGAGATCCAACCTTTTTGCAAAGCAGCAAGCCTATTTTAGTTGCTAGGATTCAAATCAAATTAACAAGAACATCAACCTAATTAAAGTGGTCTTCCCAACTCCTGGAGGTCCAATAATCAAAATAGAGCCTCCATCCTCAACCAAGTCGTGTACCAGCCCTGCAGTCCCAGGAATTGCACGGCCAACACGACACGTGAGGCCAATTATACACCCTGTGCGGTTTCTAATAGCACTGATACGATGCAGGGAACGATCAATACCCGCACGATTATCATCTCCAAAATCACCCACCTGCAAAATAAATTTTTACAACTGAGTTTACGAATCATAAATTATATGTGTCCAAATACTAATTTGAAATGTGTTTCACAAAATGAAATAAAGAAAAGAAAACTAGACCTCTTTTCTTGAGTTACCCAGAAACTACAAGTTTGACATATACTGTGTTATAATTCATGCAAGTCAAATGCAGAATTACATCCTGATAGACAAATATGCCACAATAAAATGCTTGTTATGAATCACTTTGAATCCCATCTTAATGTTACACGTCACAATTGAGGTTTTAGAGTTTCATGATTACTGCGTGAAATTCTAGTCACTAAAATTTTAGGCACAATTTTGCATTAATAGAAGAAGTTCTTGTGGTTCAGAAAATATTGATTCCTAGCCCTACAGTGACAGCATAAAATGCATGCCAATAATATGCTCAAAGGTTCCTTATAATGACTTTCACACAGTGTTGTGTATCCCCCATTGTTCAAATCATACAAGCAGACTGTCATAACGTTAAATATGGCATTCCCTCATAGATTGATATTTATTGAATATTTCTTGCTCAGGACTAAGAAAATTGGTTTGGCCTAGTTGCCTGACGGTAACAGTCTCTACTCTCAAGTCACCATGATACCCAACTCTAGTATGACACATATCCCTCTGGGTAACCAAACTCTTGACCTCCAGTCTAAGAATATATTACCTTTTTGATGTTCTAGGTATCTAAAGTTTCTGTAAAATTTGTCACCGTGAAGCCTCTGAACTCACAAACATACTCATATCCTAAAGGGCTCACCTCTCACAGCCATTTCTCTTAAAATGTCAACTGTGAAAAGGTTTGGATGTTCATTAATAACAAAGAAGCAGATGATCCTCTCAGCTCTGATTCTACTATCTTAATGTGAGAGAGCTTACATGTCCACTCTCCAATAGTTCATGATAGATCGGTATGAGCTTGAACTCTTTCTAAATTTGTTCTATAGAGTGTTCTTTATGTCAGTGCAGAAGTCCGTCCCAAAGATATTGATAAAATTTTCCCATAACCATTTTAGCAAACTATTGTGTCCTTAGTGCCATATTCAGACTTAATAGTAAAAACTCTTTGATTCAATTTAGAGGGTGAAATTATCAATAGATGATCAATAAGCCGTAATTTAAATGAGTCTAGTACTGTTAAATTTTATGGTATGTTCTATGCTTGCAACAATAAATTCAATGTCTTATCATCACAGTAATTGTAGATAGAACATCAACAATGCATACAAGAAGATATGAGATAATTTCATTACAACTGAGGGTCCCAATTATATACCTAGGTAGGTACCCATTCACAAATGGTCATGTCCTTGGAGACATGACTCTTCAACACTAATTATTAGTTAATTATTCATAATTTATGATTAATATTATATATATATATATAATATTATTCATAACAGGCTTCTAGGAAGGGGAATTAGCCCCTAGTGCACTCTTCAACACTCCCTCTCAACTAGGGAGGAATTCAACCTGTCAACATCCATTCACTACTATGCCACCGTGTCCATCATGTGCCATCTCTGCAACTTGTCTCATCTCTGCTGAAGATTGATATCATAGTCCACTAAGAAATAACTAAAAGAGGGTGGGTCACAAGACTCTACCATCCTCGCCAAAATGACAGAGGCAAGTCCTCATGTCTAGGGATAGAAACCCTACTAGGCTTGATCCTTCAGTGATCAAGCTGTTGAACATCATGAATCCTAGTCATAGGGAATACTATAGTACCTGACATGTCTGTCAGTCTAAGTTGCACGAAACGGGGAAACAGGTACGAGTTTCCGAAACGGGAAGCGATACGAAATGCGACCTCCCCAAATTTTGGAAACGGGTAAACGCGAATATATATATATATATTAGGACATTTAAGAAATATGTGCAATCATAAAGCATATATGGTACATTCTAATTTATTACATTATGATAAAATTGTCAATTGTCAATGCATAAACTATAAGTCTCTAAATTTACTTCACATTTACTCATGAATGATCACATAATGAAAATAGAAATATCCAAAATCAGCAACGAGAAATTTCTAATTTCTTGTCTTGTGCTTGATTGGGAGTCTCCTCCTACATAGTCGAACGACCTTAGTGCTCTTGATTAAATACAAGTTTCATACCCTAGTACCCTACAAGCTCTTCATTATTGGGAGTCTCCCTACATAAAGGGCTTGGTTCTCTTGATTAAATACAAGTTCCATACCGTAGTACATGATAAAATCCAATAGAAACATTGCAATCCCCCTAATCTTGAAATCCTGAAAAACAGATAAGTCTGCTGGATTATGAGTGAGATCTAAAATTCTACTTTCTCCATATGAAATCCAATGAGGGCAAAACCACTCTCAAACATCCTGAGTCATTTCATGGTAATGTTAAAAATTTAAGTAAAAGGATGAAAATGAAAATAAATGAAAATATCACTTTTACTTTAAGAATTTAACATTACCATGAACTACATATCAACACTAGGGCAAAAGTTCACTTTTATAACTTTAGACAGGCATCTAGAAGCAACTAGAAGTCACTAGGATAACCTAAAAATAAATTAGAAAACAAACTAAATTTTTTCTTTTAAAAAACACAAGTAAAAAGCGGAAACGTGAGTCATACGGCCTTGAAAAGCGTTTCAGGCTGTACTGGCCACGTTTCAGTTTCGTGAAACGTGGTAGTACGGCCTGAAACGCGTTTCGACGTTTCGTACCCGTTTCCGTACGGAAACGCCCCCTTGCCCTATGTTTCCTGCAACATAGCCGTCAGTAATACTAATTAACACTAACCACTTTTCCCAAATCATTGGCCAGATGAAAGGTACTTACCAAGAGTCCCAGACTGCAAGGGTAGGATGTATGTTGGGGTATCCACAGGGGAAGGAGAACCACTCACCCAATTCTCATATAGCGTACTCCAGAGGGGAAGGTGAACGACTCACCCTATGTTCACATACTGGGGTATGTTCACATACTCCATAGGGGAAGGTGAACTGTTGATTTGGGATAGCATCGAATGTGCCCTAGCCATGAAAATTGGAGGAGAGTCTAAAGTACATTAGGTTTCCAATACCCCGAAATGGTTTGGGCAAATTCTAAACAGTTTGGGATATATTAAAATAATTAATATTTTTAATGGAGTCCCTAAATCTAAACTTAGGGAAAATAAAATATTAATGTGAAATAATATAAAAGTGTGTTAGAAGGGTCCAAAAGTCATGGATCAAGCCAGAGTTAATCTTAGCCATTGATTAGGAACTTAATCTCGGTCATTGAATTGTCAACGAAAAAGTATAAGAGGAGGCTTGAGGGTCATTTGGAGAACACACCGACTTGATCAAGAATTCGAATTTCTGGGGCAGGGCTTGTTGAGGAAATCGAAGGAGTGATCAGAGTTGCAGCGTAGAGGCAGTGAATACAGAAGCAGAGAGGCAGAGAGGGTACCAGGAGCATCAACACAGAAACCGGGAGAGAGGGACACAGACCCAGCTAGAGGCCACGCAGAGCTAGTTAGGGTCCACGCAGAGGAAGCCAGGAGCTGCGTACTGCCAGAGAGAGCCAAAGTGGGTAACGTAGAGGCTCTAGAGGCTGACGCATTGCCTCCAGAGGTTGGTGCAGGGCGAGTTGGGTTGACACCGGGCCAGAGAGGCTAACGCAGTCCCTAGAGGCAGACGCTGGAGATTTCGTGGGGCAGATTAGGAGCTGAGAGTTGTGGGATTGTTCATCGTGGTTTTAGCCAGAATATCTGTCTCCGACTGAGAGGTACTACTGCCGAGATCATTCTCTGTTGGGTGAGCCGGTTTGGCACCCAAATTGTATTCTGAAATTGCTTAATAATAAAACACTCAGATAGCTGCACCGGTTTTCTTGCATTGGGTTTTTCCGGGGACATTGGTCCAAAAACAACGATGTCACTTGTGTGCTTGTTTTCCTTCAGTTGATGATCTGTAATGTGTTGAGCATGTACTTATATTTATTTTCAGTATTTACATGGTAAATAACTTGTTAATTAAATAGAAAAAGTAGGCAGAAATAAATCAGAAAGTACATGAAGGATTTATGGCAGTTAGACTTAGAAATTCCAACATGGTATCAGAGCATGGTTGTAGATCACAGGAGAACTGAGGGCATTAGCTGAGCAAAGAAGCAACAACAGAAACAGCTGTCTCGAGTGACAGAAGCTATTCCTAGCGGAGAAAAAACAAGGGGTGACGCAGTGCCTACATCATCAAGTTTTAGCCGAGAGGAGGATTAGCGCAGTGGCAGAAGGGAGCTGATCTAACCTACGGATTGCCCGGTCATCTTTCTCAGTCAAGAAGGATTGATGCCCATGGCCAGAACGTACGGATTTTGCTGGTGTAGGGATTGCGCAAAGCCTAGAAGCTCTAACCTTTAGTTTGCTGAGGCATAGGAGGTTGTGGGTAAGTTGCGGAGTGAAGTTGGTGGGGCACTGTGGTCAGAACAGTACCTAACAAGGCAAGACCAAGGAAGAGGGAGTTGCTACTGAGGATTTCTAGCCAAGAAATCTGGATCATTGGTGCAGCTACACTAACGATCGGAATGGGGGCATCTCGACATTGGCAGAGGGGTTTCCAGGAGGGAAATCGAGGCTCAGAGGGAGTCACACCGAGAACTTCCAGAAGGGAAGTAAAGGAGCAGCGAAATGGTAGTGAACGGGGTAAGAGACCAGGACAGACTGGACGAAGCCTCAAGCTTCGTAGTTTGGAAGGCCAGAATCTTATCCATTCTAGACAAGAATTGTCACAAGCACTTCGCCTTGAAGATGATAGAGATCCCAATTGACTCGGTTGAGAACGAGAAGTACGAGGAGGCAATGGCGAGGGCCAAGAGCATCATACTTGACGGAGTTAAGGACCATGTAGTACCACATATTGCCGAAAAGGAAACAACAAATGCGATGTGGGAGGCCCTGACGAAATTTTATCAGCATACTTCCATGCAGAGGAAGATGCTACTGGAAAATCCGTTGCGGCCATACCAGATGCAGAAGGGAGAACAAATCGACACCTTCCTCGGTCGATTGAAGGAGATCCGGGATTCGCTGACTTCCATAGAGGCCACGCCAAATCAAGAATTGATGGTGAGGACAGCCCTGAACGCAATCTCAGAAGACTGGGAGGTGTTTGTCCAGAGCATATTGGGCAGGTCGACCCTTCCAGATTGGGAGGTGTTGTCGCTAGAGTTTCCAAGCACCGTGACAATGCTCAAACCGAGGGCTGTCACCCTAATCCTCGATCTCTCTGTTTAAGCCGTCTCCCTAGGCTAAGGGGGGGAGACCCTATGGGATAAAGGAAAACCAACTAGGAAGCAGCTGGCTTAGGAGACACAGCAAGGCAATTAAGCACTTGTTTGATTTTAAAACCTGGTTAGATCTTTAAATGTTTAGTACCAGTGCCTTTGCTAGATGAAGTGGAAATCGAATAATTGATTTGCTGCTTAGGAAATATGAAAATGAACAAATCTTTCAACAATTGCTTGAAAATATTTATTGAAATGTCTAACATACGATGAGCATTAAAACATTCCAGCAATAACGATCAATTTCAATGACTTAGAAAAGCTCCAGCAATTAAATTTTCGAAACATAGAATACTTTGGACGACCACAAAATGCTAACCAGTTCATAAAATGAATCCCCACTTTCAGATAGCTAATCTTCAAATAAAATCTTTAAGCACTTTTAGCTATAACACGAAAAACTTTTCTTTCAATTTTTTTTTTAATTTTTTTTTTTAATGATTTTTTATTTTATTAAAGTCAAAATAAACAAAAATCTAAATCTAAATGAAAACAAAAATTTGAGAATTTTTATGAAACCTAAACTAAATGAAAAAGAAAACTTAAACTAAAACTAAAACCTAACTCAAAAAATCAAATATTAAACTAATCTAAATCAAATGAAAATCAATTTTTTTTCAATTTTTTTATATATTAACACATACTAAAAAAGAAAAAATAATATGCTACCTTGAAACTAAATTAATCTATACTAAACTTAAGATATATATACACAAAAAAAAAATCAAAAAGAAATGAACTACTCTAAAACCTACCCACGCATAGAAAATTTATCGTTGTGTTAGTAGCGTGTGTTGCAGGTCGACAGCAGAGTGCTCGACGGCTGCGGGAGGAAGAAGCGCGGACGATTTGCAGTGGCAGCTCAACGGAGGGAGTGACTGCGCGTGGAGAGCAGGCTTATGGACAGCGAGGGTGGTCAAGCGAATACGCAGGTTTGAGGCGGTGAGGGTTGTAGCCGCGTATGGAGCCTGCAGTAGATACATAGCAGCAATGGTAGTTGTGAGGTGGAGCAGCGTGGAGATGAAGACAGGGAAGTGAATAAGGAGAAGAGCTAAGTTGATGAGGAGGACGGACGCAGGTGCGTGGAAATGTCAAGGGTTTCACGCAGGTAAGGTTTAGGGATGGGCGTGGGATAGCAGGTTTCGGCAATGCAAATACGTGGAGGAGCTGGAGCTGCGTGGTTGATCCAAGAGGAAAAGGGCCAGCGTATGCAGCAAGGAGAGGCAGATGAAACTGCGTGAGGGCTGCGGAAAAATGAGAGGGAATATAGCAGCTACAGGTGATAGCAAATGTGTGGAGATCAATGGTAACAGCGCTGCGGGTTTGGGATAGCAGCAACAAGGAGAGGTGAGTTGTGGGTGCCGCGGAGAAAGTGAAGCGAGGATGGCAACTCGACAAAGGTAGAGGAGACCGCAACGAGGTAAGGGAGATTGCACGTAGAGAGTAAAGGCTTGGGAGCCGAAGCTAAGGATGACTGCGTGAAGGAAAATGGCCAGATGTATGGCAGCAGCAGGCAATAGCAGGCAGTAGCAGACAGATGACAAAATTCTCCAAAAAACTTAATAAAATTTTAAATCCTGTGAACCCTTATAAAAAAATTTAGGATTTTCAAACCCTTGAACAACAGAAGCGCACACTTGCAAAAAACTGTTTCTGAGGCCAGATCTTACCCTCCAGGGCCTAAATCTGGCTTCAAGATTGAATCTCACCTTCAGATCTGCAACCTGCAATGGTAAAACAAAATGCCCAGAAACAATATATGCAAGGATGAAACAAAAAAAACCCTAAAACCAGCTAAATAATTACAATATTCAAAGTTTAAAGGCTCTAAATAGCCAGATTTATCACTATGCCACAAAAATATTTTCAAAATTTTAAGTTCAATATGAGGTGCTTCAGAAAACCCTTCATGCATCTGCAGCAGAAATTCTAATGATAAGCCTGGGATCAGAACCAGCTGGGCTCTTCAGAAAATGCAATCCGGGAGTTGGCTAGTTCAGCCGAGAACTTCCCTAAACTCCCGGTAAACTCAAAATCAAGGACATACTGCACAGCTTAATTCAACCATTAACAAAGAGGGAAAAAACAATACTAAAATCCAGATCTAATGGAGATACCTGCCATCATATTCAGAAATTTAACTACCATTCAAACCCTAGCGACTAAACAAGATACCTGTGTTTAAAATCACTCTTCATAAAGCTATCATCAATGGCTGAAATTAAAATCATGCACAGAAATAAAACGTCTTACAGCATTTCCGGAAGAGTAACACTAGCAAGATTTCAACCCCAAAGTCTTTCTTTATTGCACATGAAAAATGACTACAAAAGAGCTTTCTTTAGCACAAGACTCCCAAATCGAATGATCTCAAATGACCCCTAACACCCTATTTAAAGATAAATTTCCCAACGACTAGTTCGAGTGATTCATGTCAAAGTGATCTCGACCATCGATGAGGATCAGAATCTCTTTTAATCTCATCCGTCGAAATTTTAAATGTTGAGGAAATTTCACATTTTTTAAATCAAATGCATTTTAATATATTAAAAAATTAAAATTTTGCATTTATTTCCTCAAAACATTAAACTTATTTATTTTATTATTTTATTTTATTTTTTTTTTTTTTTTTTTTTTTTTTTTTTATTATTATTTTTATAATTTTTTTTATTTAATTGAAGGGACCCTCGAACTTAGCCTTTGGAAAATTTACCTAGGACCTAGGACTTATGAGGGGATAAAACATTTTTCTAACCCTCAAGACACTTTACATCATGATTTTTACATTTTTACATCTTAAGGGGGAAAACCCATTTGATATAGATCCTCACAAACTACCCAGTTCTGCGACACAAACATAATCTAGCAGATCAAGCAATTTGCTATAAAATAACCTAACCACATAGGATTATTCACAAATCACTTTTACATAGACTCGAACTAGCACACTAGGACTCCCCTCAGATTCTAATGACAAAATCCATTCCTGCTTTGGGGTTAGGCTGAAGGAAAACTCTGCCGATCATGGATTGGTGAGACAAAAAACCTTTCAGAATGTGGATCATCACTAGAAAATTAGGTTTACCTAGGCAATTACATACATGATACAGATCTGCTAAGATTATTTACAATTTCCACATGCAGACTGGGTTTATAACATAACATGATCAAGCTGATGATTATAGTTAAATGGCACGGACACGTTGATCAGGTGCTATCCCTTTTGCGAAAAAAGAGGGTGTACTGCTATGGGTACTTGACACGTAGTGACAGGAGGAACTGTGGGCGACTCTTCGCTAAGAAGAGATCAAGAGGTTGACCAAGGCAGGAAGCAGTGGCAAGGGGATCATAATCAAGGAGGAAGAGGAGGTTGTTGCCCTAGCATCTGAGGGAAAGCAGGAGAAATGGAAGAAGAAGGACTTCTCCAAGGTCAAATGCTTCCACTGTGGGGAACTGGGTCACTATGCGAGCCAGTGTCCAAGGAAGAAGAGCAAGGGAGAGGCTTCCAAGACCAAGGTTGCGCCAGCAAGGGCGGAGAAGGAAGTGGAGACAAATGATGACTATGCCATGAGTGCTCACATGCCACTTGAGAGGAAATGGGGAGACATCGAGTTGTAATCAGACGGACTACAAGCGATGAGGGGCAAGATCCTCGAGGTACCCATCTTCTTGGATTATACCTTGCTACAGGAGCCCCAAAGAAGAGTAGAAGTACTAGCAGATGTCAGTAGAGAGTGATGTGGATGGAGCGACAGAGGGAGCTACAGTGCAAGATTCCCAGGACAGCATGAGACAACAATGCAAGATGCATGGAGTTGTTGTAGTAGCGCAGAGGTCAGAGAAGGGGCACTTGTTAGCGACAGAGGGAGTTTCAGCATCATGGGTGTCTCTAGCCTGACAGAGATGTCAGAGTTGGGAGATCAGTTACTTACTTCTAGTTCTCAGTAACTGAATTGCAGCGCAACAGTTAGCAGTGGCAATGCTATGGACAGCATGATGAGAGGGATTGTCGTACAGATGCAGCAGTGGCAGGGCCATGGGTAGCAGTACATAATGTAGCAATACAGAGGATGTTGGGCAGCAGGCCTAGCATCAGCACCAGGACCGATGCCGGGTGATCAAGGTGATGCTCAGCGAAAAGTATTACTAGAGCACAGCCCTCACTAAGAGGGAGTGTTGATTTGGGGTAGCATCAGATGTGCTCTAGCCATGAAAATTGGTGGAGAGGCTAAAGCACATGAGATCTTCGATACCTAGAAATGGTTTGGGCAGATTCTATCCAGTTTGGGAGATATTAAAATAATTAATATTTTTAATGGAGTCCCTAAGTCTAAACTTAGGGAAAATAAAGTATTAATGTGAATTAATATAAAATTGTGTTAGAAGAGTCCAAAAGTCATGGATCAAGCCAAAGTTAATCTTAGACGTTGATTAGGGAATTAATCTCGGCCGTTGAATTGTCAACGAGAAAAGTATAAGAGGAGGCTTGAGGGTCATTCGGAAAACACACCGACTTGATCAAGAATTTGATTTTCTGGGGCAAGGCTTGCTGAGGAAATCGAAGGAGTGATCAAAGTTGCAGCTGAGGGGTAGTGAATACAGAAGCAGAGAGGCAAAGAGGGTACCAGGAGCATCAACGCAGAAGCAGGAGAGAGGGACGCAGAGCCAGCTAGAGGCCACGCAGAGCTAGTCAGGGCCCACGCAGAGGCAACCAGGAGCTGCGTAGTGCAAGAGAGAGCCAGAGTGGGTGACACAGAGGCTCTAGAGGCTGGTGCAGGGCGAGTTGGGGTGACGCCAGGCCAGAGAGGCTGACGTAGTTCCTAGAGGCAAACGCTGGAGATTTCGTGGGGCAGATTAGGAGCTGAGAACTGCGGGATTTTTCATCGAGGTTTTAAGTCGGAATAACTGTCTCCGACTGAGAGGTACCACTGTCGAGATCATTCTCTGTTGGGTGAGCCGGTTTGGCACCCAGATTGTATTTTGAAATTGCTTAATAATAAAACCCTCAAATAGCTGCACCGGTTTTCTCGCATTGGGTTTTTCAGGGACATTGGTCCAAAAACAATGATGTCACTTGTGTGCTTGTTTTTGCTTCAGTTGATGATCTGTAATGTGTTTAGCATGTACTTGTATTTATTTTCAGTATTTACATGGTAAATAACTTATTAATTAAACAGAACAACTAGGCAGAAATAAATCATAAAGTACATGAAGGATTTATGACAATTAGACTTAGAAATTCCAACATGGTATCAAAGCTTGGTTGTAGATCACAGGAGAACTGAGGGCATTAGCCGAGCAGAGCAGCAACAACAGAAACAGTTGTCTCAAGTGACAGAAGCTATTCCTAGCAGAGAAGCAGCAAGGAAGGGGTGACACAGTGCCTGCGTCATCAAGTTTTAGCCGGGAGGAGGATTAGTGCAGTGGCAGAAGGGGGCAGACCTGACCTATGAATTGCCAGGTAATCTTTCTCAGTCAGGAAGGATTGACGCCTGTGGCTAGGACATGCGGATTTTGCTAGTGTCGGGATTACGCAGAGCCTAGAAGCTCTAACCTTCAGTTTGTTGAGGCATAGGAGGCTGTGGGTAAGTTGCGGAGTGAAGTTGGTGGGGTACTGAGGTTAGAACAGTACCTAACAAGGCCAGACCAAGGAGGAGGGAGTTGCTACTGAGGATTTCTAGCCAAGAAATCTGAATCATTGGTGCAGCTGCACTAATGATTGGAGTGGGGGCATCTCGACATTGGCAGAGGGGTTTCCAGGAGGGAAATCGAGGCTCAGAGGGAGTCACACCGAGAACTTCCAGAAGGGAAGTAGAGGAGCAGCGAAATGGCAGTGAACAGGGCAAGGGACCAAGACAGACTAGACGAAGCCTCAAGCTTCATAGTTTGGAAGGCCAAAATCTTATCCATTCTAGACAAGAATCGTCTCAAGCACTTCGCCTTGAAGATGATAACGATCTCAGTTGACCCGGTTGAGAACGAGAAGTACAAGGAGGCAATGGCGAGGAACAAGAGCATCATCCTTGACGGGGTCAAGGACCATGTAGTACCACATATTGCCAAAAAGGAAACGACAAATGCGATGTGGGAGGCCCTGACAAAATTTTATTAGCATAGTTCCATGCAGAGGAAGATGCTACTAGAAATTGCAGTCATACCGGATGCAGAAGGGAGAACAAATCGACACCTTCCTCGGTTGATTGAAGGAGATCCGGGATCAGCTGACTTCCATAGAGGCCATGCCAAATCAAGAATTGATGGTGAGGACAGCCCTGAACGCAGTCTCAGAAGACTGGGAGGTGTTTGTCCAGAACATACTAGGTAGGTCAACCCTTCCAAATTGAGAGGAACTGTGGGCGGCTCTTCGCCAAGAAGAAATCAAGAGGCCGACCAAGGCGGGAAGCAGCGGCAAGGGGGTCAGAATCAAGGAGGAAGAGGAAGATGTTTCCCTAGCATCTGAGGGAAAGCAGGAGAAATGGAAGAAGGACCTCTCCAAGGTCAAATGCTTCCACTGTGGGGAACTGGGTCACTATGTGAGCCAGTGTCTGAGGAAGAAGAGCAAGGGAGAGGCTTCCGAGACCAAGGTTGTGCCAGCAAAGGCGGAGAAGGAAATGGAGACAAATGATGACTATGCCATTAATGCTCACACGCCACTTGAGAGGAAGTGGGGAGACATCGAGCTGTAGTCAAACGGACTACAAGCAATGAGGGGCAGGATCCTCAAGGTACCCATCCTCTTGGATTATGCCTTGCTACAGGAGCCCCAAAGAAGAGTAGAAGTACTGGCAAATGTCAGTAGAGACTGATGCGGATGGAGTGACAAAGGGAGCTACAGTGCAGGATTCCTAGGACAATGTGAGACAGCAGTGCGAGATGCATGGAGTTGTTGTAGTAGCGCAGAGGTCAGAGAAGGGGCACTTGCCAGCGACAGAGGGAGTTTCAACATCATGGGTGTCTCTAGCCTGACAGAGATGTCAGAGTTGGGAGATTAGTTACTTACTTCTCAGTACCTGAGTTGTAGTGCAACAATTAGCAGTGGCAGTGCTATGGACAGCTCGATGCAGCATGGTGAGAGGGGCTGTCGTACGGATGAAGCAGTGGCAATGGCAGGGCCATGGGTAGTAGTACATAATGCATCAGTACATAGGATGTTGGGCAACAGGCCTAGCATCAACACCAGGACCGATGCCGAATGATCAAGGTGATGCTCAATGAAGAGTATTACTAGAGCACAACCCTTGCTAATAGGGAGTGTTGATTTGGGGTAGCACCGGATGTGCTCTAGCCATGAAAATTGGTGGAGAGGCTAAAGCACATGAGATCTCCAATACCCAGAAATGGTTCGGTAGATTCTAAATAGTTTGGGAGATATTAAAATAATCAATATTTTTAATGGAGTCCCTAAGTCTAAACTCAGGGAAAATAAAATATTAATGTGAATTAATATAAAATTGTGTTAGAAGGGTCCAAAAGTCATGGATCAAGCCAGATTTAATCTTAGACATTGATTAGGGACTTAATCTCGGCCGTTGAATTGTCAATGAGAAAAGTATAAGAGAAGGCTTGAGGGTCATTTGGAGAACACACCGACTTGATCAAGAATTCGATTTTCTGGGGCAGGGCATGCTAAGGAAATCGAAGGAGTGATAAGAGTTGCAGCTGAGGGGAAACGAATACAGAAGCAAAGAGGCAGAGAGGGTACGAAGAGCATCAACGCAGAAGCCGAGAAAGAGGGACACAGTGCGAGCTAGAGGCAACGTAGAGCTAGTCAAGGCCCACGTAGAGGCAGCCAAGAGCTGCGTAGTGCTAGAGAGAGCCAACGTGGTTGATGCAGAGACTGTAGAGGCTGACGCATTGCCTCCATAGGCTGGCACAGGGCGAGTTGGGTGACATCGGGCCAGAGAGGCTGACGCAGTCCCTAGTGGCAGACGCTGGAGATTTCGTAGGGTAGATTAGGAGCTGAGAGCTGTGGGATCGTTCATCAGGGTTTTAGCTGGAATATCTGTCTCCGACTAAGAGGTACTACTACCGAGATCATTCTCTGTTGCATGAGCCGGTTTGACACCCAAATTGTATTCTGAAACTGCTTAATAATAAAACCCTCAGATAGCCGCACCAGTTTTCTTGCATTGGGTTTTTTCGGGGACATTGGTCCAAAAACAACAGTGTCACTTGTGTGCTTGTTTTTCCTTTAGTTGATGATCTGTAATGTGTTGAGCATGTACTTGTATTTATTTTCAGTATTTACATGGTAAATAACTTGTTAATTAAACAGAACAAGTAGGCAGAAATAAATCAGAAAGTACATGAAGGATTTCTGACAGTTAGACTTAGAGATTCCAACATGAACCACTCACCCAAGAGCTATGTCCATCATGATTCCCATACATTCTCTTGTTTCCATGATGCCACGATGCATCTTCTTATCATGGTCATATCTGCAAGGACTTATGATAGGACCCTTATTGAGAGGGACACCATCTCATTCATGATGGAGATCTATTACTCCCTCTTTCCCTGGTCCTTTTCATCAGCTTCTTCCATTCTTCAGGCGATATGAAATCCTCTCCATAATCTTTCCATAGTACTATCTTGTCAACCTTTCCTTTGCACTTATTTGAGTCCTTTCAACTCGTCTTTCGCTATTTGGCATAGAGACCACAAACAGTTGATTGAGGTAACCTTCCTGTTCATGGACATTTGTTACCTTGCTTATCAATATCAATATCAATGATGATTATTTTCTCATCATTTTTCCCGGATCTGAGATCTCATGAAGATATTTCTTCATTCTTTGATACCTTCTTTATTGCATTTCAGAGAGTATATCTTCTAGCATTTCATGTATCCCTCTTATGTCTCATTTCTTACTTCATAGGAAAGAGAGAACCTTAAGGGTTCTCATGAATTCAAAGGAGACCTTGATGTTTTCACTGACTTCTCTTCTCTATAAGGATTATGACAGTCCTTATTCCTTGCAAGAACCTTGATGACCCATCCAACATATAGGTCTTCTTGCAATCATAATCATAGAACCAAACTTGATTATAGAATGAAAAGGTGCCTACTTGATTTTGAAGATGAAGTCTTCACCTTGATCATGTTGACAGTAGTTGGAGCAGAAGTTTTGATGCTTCCTCTGATTGAGATTCTTGATAGGAAGATTGCCTTCTTTGTCTTCGAGCTTATATATCCAACAAACTGTTGATATAATTGGGTTGCATAAGAAACCTTGAAGTATGCATCATCGAATTGAAGTTGCTTGCCATGATGTATAGCAATCCATTAGATAGTACAACTCCTGATTTGAGTATTGTCCATATACACTCCTATATATGCCTTTAAATCAAGTTCTGAGAATCTAATATCTTAAGATTGTGTTCTTTATAGAGACTATCACTGATGTTGTAGATGAAACTGTGGGAGGCACCAAAACTGTTGTCATGTACCCTGAGATCTGAAGACTGTTGACATCTAAAACCCTTGTTGTTGTAGACTGTTGTTGTAAATTGTTTCCTTGATCTAGGGTTCGATCAAGATGATTCTTTAATGTAGATCTTGCCATCCTTGAGCTTGCTTTGATGCTTGAATCTTGATTCTTGCATGTCTCTTTTCTGCCCTTTATTTGACTGTTGAACCTTGCTCTGAAACCATGCTGAATAATCTAGGGCATTTAGAATTAAGGTGATTCTTCTTAGCATGATAACAATTTGTGAAGTGTTTTTATAGTTTATCTTAGCTTGATCTTCTTTACATTATTTGTGTGTGTGTTTACTTCATCAAACTGCTATCGAAAACAAAAGAGACAAGAACACAAAATATTTGGCTTTCTGCCAAAGCCAAAACCTCTCCCTCTTGGAGAGGAAAACCCGCACAAAATTCTTCTTATAGAGATTCCAATTGATGAATACCAAGACCATGACCCTTGACACTTTCTGCCACTCCAAGACCAAGACATCAATCCTCTTCTCTGTTTACTACTGAGATCATCATGATTGTTGTGCCATTGAAATCATCATTGTTGCATCACTAAGATCTTCACTACTTCTTCACCATATCAATGAGATCTATTGAGATCTTCATTGTGATCTTTATTCTATGCTTCCATTGATGCACTGAGAGCTTCATTATGACAATCATCATGATGATTGTTTCATCATACTTCCATAAGCACTAGAATCATCATTGTACCTTAAGATCATATGCCAAGAGAGTATTTCATGATATATATGTCGAGACAATAATGATAACTGAGGGATCACTTATACCGAGACTATGAGCCTTTTATCATCATATAAATACATCCATCGACATTGTGATAATGTTGTAGATCTTTAGCCTTTTATTGATGCTGAGACTGTAATAGTTATTGCTCACCGAGACTGTAATCCTCTCACTTGTCATGATTCCGAGACTGATCATCTTCTTCATTGCAATAGACATAGTTATCACCAAAATTCTCTCCAACATGATTATGCTGAGATAATTTTCATAACTAAGATAGATATATATATATATATATATATGAGATATGTTGAGGCTGATCCATCCATAGGTGACTGCATTCTGGAATGAAATCTAAGTTGGTATGTTGTTGTAGGATCACCGTGGTACATATGTTTAGAGTCTAGACTGCTTAGGAGACAGGTCAAAGATACATTCTCCTGTAGTGCGAGTTGCAGGGACTTGCCTCCCTCTTTCCTTCATCTGAGACCTAGTCTGTCTACCCTTATACCCATCCAAGGAGCAAACAGACCCTGCAACAATTGCCCTAAGGCAATGCAGATCTGATCCCCCTTTCATGCGAAATTTCAGAGGAAATTGTGAGTTCTCCTTATTTTATTTGCGCTGACCCTAGACAGGTATTTATAGTGGTTTGTGCTCCTGTATTGAGCCGACATGAATCCATGAACCGTCATGTCTTTTATCCAAGCCGACATGACATTTAATTATGTATTTTAATTCATTTTGGAGCCGACGTGAAGATCTCCTTATTGTTTTACTTGCAGACTTGTGCTTTCTTTCGGAGGATTGTTCTTGGCCTTGGAGGGTTGCTACACACTTGTATACAATTCCATAGGCTCATGAAGAGCTTCTTTACACATGACATGACTCTTTGACATTTAAATAAAATCCTAAAGACATCAAGAAGAAGTCTTTTACCTAGTGACACTTCTTGCTCATGAAACCCATGTAGCAAGGCATACAAAAATTATTTATTTCCTTTTATTGCATCATTTACAAAGATAATGTCATTATGAAGACCAAACCTAGTTACACTTTCTTCAACATGTGGACCTATCGCTGTAAAGTCTCTTGGTGGGCATCAGTATTATGTAACCTTCATTGATGGTTATTCAAGGAACACTTGGTTATACCTTCTCAAGAACAAGGATGAGGTATTCATAAAGTTTTAGGAGTTCAAGAATGAAGTGGAAAACCTAACTGAGAGAAAGATCAAAATTCTAAGTTCAGACAATGGTGGAGAACACACCTCCAAAGAGTTAATAGCTTTCTGCAAGGAAATAGGAATCAAGAGGGAGTTGATTGTTCCCTATAATCCTAAACAGAATGGTGTGGCAGAAAGGAAGAACCATACTATTGCAGAATGTGTCAGGGCTATGCTACATGATCAAGATCTCCATTAATTCCTAGGGGAGAGGCATGTAATGACAATTATCTACTTATAGAGTCGAAGTCCTCACATGATTCTTAACAACATGACTCCGGTAGAAGCATTTACAGGAAAGAAGCCAATTGTGGATCATCTTGGGATATTTGGGTATCCTGTGTATATTCATATACCGAAGGATAACAGGAAGAAGCTAGATCTTACCTGTCTAAAGGGCATCTTTGTGGCATATAGTGCTTCATCAAAAACATATAGAATCTATATCAAAGAGGATCGTCGAATTGAAGTGAGCATGGATGCCATCTTTGATGAGAGCATAGCTTACAAGAAATGAAGGGATGTTTTCGGACCTCGGTTGACTCTGATGAAGAAGAGATACCTATCTTTGAGGATATCTCTAGGGATAATAATGGTCAAGAACCAGGACCTTCTGAAGAAGATGTTGAAGGTCCTTGTGAGCCTATACAACAAGTAATTGTTCCAGAAAATCGGAAGAGGTCTATTTGGTTAAAAATTGCTCTTCAAGAGAAAGAAGAACATACATCTTCAAGGGCATCCAAGAAAAGTAAGATACCAAAGAGGTATTCAAGATATGTTGCATACATGACAAGGCTTATTGAAGCAGAACCTTCCTCCTATGAAGATGCAGCTAAACATCAAGAATGGAGGAATGCTATGCAAGAAGAATACTAGTCCATAATGAAGAATGATATCTAGGAGATTGTCCATAGGCCAAGTGAAAAATCTACCGTCACTTCAAAGTGGATTTACAAGATAAAGAACGTTGCAGATGAGATCATAGACAAATACAAAGCAAGGTTTGTAGCAAGAGGCTTCTCGCAGAAGGAAAGAATTGATTATGAGGAAATCTTTGCTCCCACAACTAGGTATACAACAATAACATTGCTTGTTTCATTAGTTGCTACTATGGGATGGAACATCCATCAAATGGATGTCAAGACAAATTTCCTAAATGAGACCATTGATGAGGAGGTTTACATTGAGCAGCGTCAAGGATTTGAAATAAATCAGAGGGAGACTCATGTCTACAAATTGAAGAAAGATCTATATGGCTTAAAGCAAGCACCTAGGGCTTGGTATGCTAGGATGGATGCATATCTATTGAGACTTAGCTTTACCAAGAGTACTACAAATCCTAACCTATATATCAGGGTGGTCCAGGATGAACAAGTTATCATACTCTTTTATGTGGATGATCTACTAGTTACAGCCTACAGGTGTAGAGCATCAGATTTAGGAATGCAAGAAGCAATTAGCAGGAAAATTTGATATGAAGGATCTTCGGATCATGCATTATTATCTGGGACTAGAGGTAGAGATATATCTTGGTCAAGGTAAGTATGTGATCAAGAAGCTTCAAAAGTGTTGCATGATGGATTGCAAGCCTATGATGACTCTTATGATTGAGAGGTCAGAATCTAGTCCGGTGGATCCTACTTGCAACAGATAATTGATTGGGTCCTTAACGTATCTAGTAAATACTAGATCGGACATTTGTTTTGCAATAACTGTCCTAAATCAGTTTCAGATGGAGCCAAAACATGATCATTGGATTGCAACCAAGCATATCCTAAGATATTTACATGGGACTATATAGTATATATCATTGCCTCTGGTGCACTAGTAATGAAGTCCAGCTAGTGGGATATACAAATTCAAATTGGGGTGGCATCGAGACAAACAGAAAAAGCACAACAAGTGGATGCTTTAGCCTAGGATCTTCCATGGTCTCATGGATGAGTAGAAAGCAAGAGACTGTTACTTTGAGTAGTGTTGAAGTTGAATATGTTGCTACAAGCGAGGTCTGTCAGGAAGCAGTTTGGCTCAGGAAGTAACTATCAGACTTGTTTGAAGGACCACTTAGCCCTACATGGATACATTGTGATAATCAGAGTTGCATAAGATTTATGGAAGACCCGGTGTTTCATGCCATGACAAAGCATATAAACAACAAGTACCACTACATCAGAAGTTTGGTATGAGATGGGGTCGTGGAGCTACACTATCTAACATGTAGCAGATATTTTGACTAAAGCGTTACCAAACAAGAAGCTTGAGTACCTAAGAGGTAAGCTTGGTTTGGTGCATATCTCCTCCCTAATTGAATGGGAATGATAACAGATAGTTCTTCTCTTTATGGGTCAGGTACTAGACTAGGACTAACAACCGTAAGTATTAGTGAAAGCCATAAAGAAAGAATGGAGTTTGGAGGATTGGATAAGAATCTACATTGGAACTTCTTATGGATTGTAGAATCCAGGGAAAGAAGTTGTTGATCGATGCTCTTTGAGGATGAGGTAGGGCATCCAAGATAAGAGTAGTCAAACAGGACAGATATTCTTTGAGGATCTAGGTTTGGGAATCTAAGATAAGAATAGTCCTAAAAGGACATACCTTGTATACATCTAGATGGGGTATGTGCCTTGAGAGGTTGTGTGGCAACTCACGTAAAGCCTCCCATCATAATGCTCATAATTAAAGAAGAGCTTGTCCAGTTAAGGCCTTGAGGGACAGTGTTGGTTATGATAAAAAGATGCTTGACAAAGATGACTTATCAATCTGACTCTTCTTATGAAAATGCTTCAAGATTGAAATTCCTTGCACCATGAATACCTCCCTAGTTAAGGAGTGTTGAAAATTGTAACTAGGTTCGTTCTTCATTATGATGTAATTGTAATCGTGACATTGTATATTCTTTATAGAGAAAGAAAATGAAAGAAAGGAAATTATATTTTTTTTTTGGAGTATGCGTTTCGTACTCAAGTTTGAGTCAAAAGCATGTTCTTCGTGCTTTTAGGTCTTCTAGGTCTTTCTAGGATAAAGAATAATATTGGTCATGTGTCATAGTCCCATTTGGACCCATTATAATGAAGGAAAACATTTGTTTTATCAAGAAAAATCCATGGATAAGCCTAAGACCAAATCGGCCCAAGGAACAAATCAAGTCAGCCTAAAAGGAGGGAATTCGACCCTTAAGAAAGGCTATATAAAGAAGTGCAATTTGACTCATTTGGACACATATCCTAAGCTAGCTCAATCTGCAATAGCAAAAGAGAAGCAGAGTAGCTGGGAGGACAAAGAAGAAGTGCAGAAGTCAAAAATCTTTCAAGGAAACTTTTCTCTTGTCTCGCTAGGGTTTGAGAATCTACCAGCTGTAGAAGGTCGAAATTCTGTAGCAATTGCAGCGGATGGAAATTCTGTCGCAGGGGTCGAAATTGCAATGGCATTGTAGCTGTATTGAAGTTTTGGAAGTTGTCTCAAGGAAGATCTTGCTAGGGGTTGGCTTGGGCCTTGGAGGGTTTATTGGCTTGGGCCTTTGGGTCTTGGAAGTCTCTTTTGTATGCAGATTCTAAAGAGAAAGAGAAGCATTTTCTGGGTTTTCCCCTTGGAGGGGTTTTGCCGTGGCTTAGAGCCTACATCTTGCATACTTCATCTCTTTGTGATCTTCATTGTGTTTGGTAATTGATTGATGAACAAATTTAAAGAAGTAATAAAAGACCAACTAATATCACAAGTAATTATCAAGATAAGGAAAATAAGTTATAATTTACAAGTCTCCATATTTTCCGACACTTTTCCTACTAGTAACAACATTTTGAAGACTACTCCCTCTAATGCCAGTAATGGGGTATCGTTAGATGTAGATTTGGGAAGTTTCCTGGCTAAGGTGAATGTGCTTGTCCCACTCTTGGAGCTTGCAAAGCTTGAACCTCCAAAAGGTCAAGTTTGGAAAATCCTCAAGCTAGATAAGGCACCTGAGGACCCTCGTGTGATATTACAAAACATGTATTATGACCAAAAGAATGGAGGGAATCCACCTTTTCTATTATCTCTAGTGATTAATGACTTAATAATGCACAATTGTATGCTCTACTCCAGAGCCTGTACAATTGTTATGCCTTGAAGACTTATCAATCAATTGGAGCTACAGATTACTAGACCTTACAAAAATGTGTGTGGCTTGGAAACAAAGTCCATTCATGTTCATGGTTTAATCAAAGATGTTAACATTGGTTCGATTGCTCATAGACACATAGCTATGTTGATGGATAATGTAGTCATAGATGTTCCTGATGCCAGGGGCATTCTCTTATCAAGAAAATGATCGACCTATGTTGGTGGGCATTTGTAAATGGATCTATCCTATGACACCATACCTACAACTGATGGAAAACCATTTTTCATGTATCGAGAGCCACATATGGTTGAGTATGTTGAAGATATCAACCCCTTCACTTTCTGTGAAAAAATGGTGACCTGATTACCTAATGCAGCAACTGATTAAATTTCTCCTATTTGTTAATTTCTAAATCAAGTTATTTACAGTGTTACACAGTAAATATTGAAATAAAATCTATTGCAGCCTTCACAACATAAAATACTGCGGAAAAAAGTACTGCACAGGAGAGAAATAAACACACACAAATACACCGTTGTTTTTGGACAAACATCCCCGGAAAAACCAATGTAGGAAAACCGATGTAGCAACTGAGGGTTTTAATTATTATGGAATAGTTTCTGAGTACAAATATTTAGATGCCCAAATTGGCAATCTGATACAAGACTAAACTGGCAAAGAGGTATTGAGAAATATTCTCACATTGTTGTTGGCGATTTGAATCTGATCCAGGCTCTGGATGGCTAGCCCCACGTTGCCTCTGCGCAGTCTTTGTGTGGGCTCACGCAATCACTACATCACAGCTTCTAGGAGTTGTGTCACCCTTCCAATTGATCAATTTGCTGACTGGAACTCGACCCTCTGCCCCTCCGGTCTCATAACCTGGCTTCCGGCATTAGATCTCGACTACTCCCAGCGAAATTACAGACTCCCTCTGAAGCACTGCGCTGCCTCTCTGAACCTCTCGTTGCCTTCTCTGCCTTGCACTCACCGAAACTAGAAAAATCCCCTCCGGTCTACTATCTCTACCCCTCACTGTAAGAAGATCACTTGATCTCTCTCCGACAACTCAGTGATGCTATGTAAAGACTGCCTTTCCATTTAGTTCAACATATATAGATTGTACAGACTGACTGCTTTTCCATTAAATTCAAAATATAAAGATTGTACAGAATGATATGTAAACACTGCATCTGCATACCTGATTCTGCGTACCTGATTCTGGTCCGGTGTCAATCACATTGCTCCAAGATTTATGAAGTAAAGTAATCTTGTCCATGGTAGTAATGATTATTTATTATTAAATAAAATTTTATTAATAAAATAAATAAACATATTTTATTGTTCTACTTAATAAATAAGGTATTAATTAATACTTTCTTAAAACTAATTCATTTTCTTTCATAGACATTTATACGATTAAATTAGTATGTATACTAGTGCAATGCCTGCGATGCATGTGTATGTAGCTATCATACACACGTCTCGTAAGCATGCTAATAATTAGTGACTTAAGTTGGGTCATTACATACACCCCTCCTTCAAAGACAACTTCGTCCCGAAGTTGAGTTTATTTAGTATTTATTTTAATGATTAATATAATTTGTGTAAGGATTACGTCCCGTAAAACTTTTTATATATATATATTTAAAACTTTTATAGGTTTACAACTTTAATAGTCGTACCTTGTCCTAACTAGGTTCCCAAGCTATTCTAAAATCATCCTATCCTTCCTAATCTCTTCCGCTCCCATCCTATCCGTCCTCTACTGGAGTATGCTATGGCGTCAGTTATACTGACCTAACCATTCATAACTCTAAGGATGGTAGCGTCAACTAAATTGACCTGATTTCCTCGTAGGCATCCGGCAGTCATCATCACACGTCTAGGGGAGCGTGACTCACACAGTCCTCCCATGACTCCAGGTTTTGGAGGATAACGGTGGGCAATACCTCCACCCCTCCTAATAGAATTAGGGTCAATACCCTATTATGGTATCTCATTGAGCCTCAACTGTTCTTGGAGTTTTGTCATCACGAAGTTGGTTTGGTAATGATACTATCTGCAATGTAAACACTTGCCCACAATTATAACATATGCATCGATATATTCAAAATCAATTATATTTAAATGACGATTTTTTATGCATTTTAATAAACGTTCATCTATGATATTGATCTTTGAGTTCATATAACATACCAATATATTTGTAAGTTCATTTTCACATCTAGTAGTCAAGTGTATTCATTATTTTATTTCCATTTCATCATTCATATTGGTATTTAGCTCTGATACCATATGTAAAGACCATCAGAACTGTTCTCCTGTATATGAAATTGATTGTACAGGTGGAATGTCTATAATGCAAAGACATTCGAACTGTTCTCATGTGCATTAAATTGATATTACAGGTGAACATGAACGAAAACATTAGTTATCTTTAACAGGCGGTGTAACCCAACGTTATCGAAGGATTTTAATCTGTGTGTTGACACGCCGGTGTGTAGATGTATCGCCGACTCCTTGCGTGGCATTTTCAACAGGCGGTGGTTGACATACGTCATAGTTTTCGACACCCAACGCCACCGAGCCATTCGTAATATCACACCGACATAGCACCCAATCCTTGTTTTATTCCCCCTTGATCAATTCACCTCCCTATCGTGCCCGAGATTTTGTGTTATCATCTCCTGCACCATTTGTATCTGCATCTACAGACCCTTACGATGAAACCCCTGAGAGACTTCTGGAGGAACAACCTGACCTCGTTTTTCTTGACAATGTCATCGACTTCCTTCGAAGAGATTTTTCTGATCATAAGAGTTATCTAGCCCAAGTTTTGTCTTGATCTGTCATGATAACTCGAATTCAGCATTCAAATTGAAGCTATGCAATAGAGCTAGCGATGATTGTAAAGGTGACCTACAGAATTATCGTACTGATGGCTGTTAACCAACAATATTCTTGTATCAATAATAATGGTCATACATTTTGATTTTGATGACATCAATGACTTAATGAGAGAATACAATTCATGGTTCTAACTTATACACTTCTATTTTATGACGTGTTCTGAATATTCTAATTTCTTGTGTTTGATCATATCAGTGATGCATCAACCTGTCGTACAAATATTCTGTAAATGTTCTAATTTCTTAAAAGTGGATCTTTATGTCTGTATTTCATTTTTGTATATGTAATTTGTAATTATTCCCGTGTCTTCTTTCTGGGGTATTCCATGTCCTATATCGAATGCTCATATCCACATGTTCCCCATCCCCTGTGTCCCCATGTCATGGGACGTAGATTTGCAGACAACTCCTGTGGTACATTCTTTAATTACAGGCAGATGACTGATAGTGCTCTGCAGCCATGAGGAAATCTAAACATATACCCTGGTTACACATACAATGTGTATGGTAGATGTTGAATATGGACTTTCTTAAGTAGAGTCATTGAGACACTGAAATAGATATGCTTTTATCAATGTTCGGTAGTTGGGCTACACTTTATTATAATGACAATTTATTACATATTGACTCCTAATATTATTGGATTGTTAATACTCCAAAGATAAGGTGGCAAGACTTATCTCTCTTTATCATTTATTACATAGGTCTATCTAATTACCATCATTGATTCCATTGTCACATTTAATTTATCCCACGATGATGAACTGTAGTAGTTTTGCATTTGCTTTCATTGTTGTCTTATGCCTAAGCTGTTAAGAAATTCTCACTTTGGCCATTGTGTGATCACTGTACATCATTCAACCATTCCCATGTTAATTCTGGAATTTGTTTTTTTTTTTTTTTTTATTGTTTCAGACTCACATTTTTTTTGCAATAGTAAATCGGTTCATAGAAGTAGTTTTGAATAACAAAATTGAAAAAAAATCTTGTAGGCAAAAGAACATACTAGTCATACGTCTTTTTTCATTGTTCTTTGGATGAAAGGTTTCTTTATCTTGTGAAGATGAAATAAATGCTAGTTCAAATATATCAAATTATCTTTAAGGCGTTACTTGGGTCTGCAGCAATCCAGTATAAAGTACTAAGATACTAAGATCCCAGGTGTAGAGTCTAAATGGAAGTACCTTGGCCAGTATATCAAGTCCAGCACAAAATCCACAATTCACCTGGTAGCACTTGGCCAATATTATCAGAGGCTAATATAAAATCCAAATAATAGTTAGCCTAGCCAAAAGTAGGAGGCTAGAAACCAAATTCAATGGTAGCTTGGGTGGACATCCACTGCTATTTCCAACCACGGGATCTAAATGATAGCCTACTACAAGAATGTCAACAGTGTTCTTGCTATTAACAGGGATGGAACTTGAGATACGTTTGGTGATTTGTCTGTTTTGACATTGAATTACATGCTCAATTATAAGATTCGAGAGGAAAAACAATTCAAAATAATTGGAGAACAGAGGAAAATAAAAATGTTTAGGTACAATAACCTGTAAAAGGGTTTTTATCATGAACCTATAATTAGTTTCCTGAAATTTTACCAAATTAACTAATAGAACTGCTGAGGGTAGCTGATATTTGAATTAAACAACATAAGAACTTCTAATGAGACCTGAAACCCTGTATGTATTGTCATGGAGTTTTCAACAATAAGATAAGTAACCTTCTTAACAGACTTAATCAGATCCGAGAGTTTGAACCATGGCTCTGATACCATATGTAAAGACTGCCTTTCCATTTAGTTCAACATATATAGATTGTACAGACTGACTACTTTTCCATTAAATTCAAAATATAAAGATTGTACAGAATGATATGTAAACACTGCATCTGCGTACCTGATTCTGGTCCGATGTCAATCACATTGCTCCAAGATTTATGAAGTAAAGTAATCTTGTCCATGGTAGTAATGATTATTTATTATTAAATAAAATTTTATTAATAAAATAAATAAATATATTTTATTGTTCTACTTAATAAATAATGTATTAATTAATACTTTCTTAAAACTAATTCATTTTCTTTCATAGACATTTATACGATTAAATTAGTATGTATACTAGTGCAATGCCTGCGATGCATGTGTATGTAGCTATCATACACATGTCTCGTAAGCATGCTAATAATCAGTGACTTAAGTTGGGTCATTACATGCTACACTTGAGAAATTTGATCTCTAGATCTCACTATCTCGGTGTGTTCTCCAAGTGCCCATCAAGCTCCTTAGAATCTCTCGTTGGAGCACCAACGGCCAAGATTAAAACATAATCAAGGCTAAGATTAACTAGGATTTGATCCTCGTCTTCTTCTAGAAGATTTGCACAATATTTAATTAATACCCTTTAATCAATCATATTTCCTAAGTTTAGACTTAGGAATACATTAAAAATGATTAATTATTTTAATTAAACCATATATAGGAACGCATGTGACTTAGCCTCTCTGCAAAATCTCAAGGCTAGAGCACATTCGATGCAAGAAAAACCAACACTCCCTCTTAATGAGGAATGTGCTCTAGTGTTGCAACCCATTGAAGCATCACTGTGTCTCTTTACCACCTCTTGTTGCGTTGTTGATGTCTGGTTCTGCTACCCATCAACTACTGCGTAACTCGAATTGTTGCATCTGTGTTGCTGCTGCCCCTACTGAACTACTGCCAACACTACATCTGCACTGCAACCCTCTCCAACTGTTCCTGTTGCAACTGCAACAGAAAAACATCCAAAACACTGAACCAACTGTGGTCAATATGATGCATCTGTCACCCAAATCCTGACTGCTGCTAGACTCTGCACTCATTGAAGCTTTTGCATTGCTGTTGAATCTGCACTGTGCCCACTACACTGCTGCCAACTCTGCTTTGCGCTGCTCAGTCTCTGACCGCCACTAGCTACTGTATCTGTCACTCTGGCACCTAACTGCATCAACTGCCACTGATCCATCTTGCTACTGCATGTCTTAGGCTCCCATAGCAAAGTATTGATTCATGAGGTGGACCTCCTCAAGAATCATGCCCATCTTGTAGCTCTCTGGGTCTACAATTCTAAATCACCCCACCTCACCCCTAGAGGTAACTCGGTGATCATGCCAAACTTTTCCTCCAATCTGGTGGACAGCCTGTCGATCTCAGCAGATACAACCTGTTGATCCTACTTCTCCTCCATGTCCTTCTTTCTGAGAGGACATTGAGTGTTGTGATGTCCAAGCTCACCACACCTGAAGCACTTGATCTTGGAAATGTCCTTCCTCCTCCTGTGTTGCTCTTGCTGCCCCTTGGATGTGAGGGCCACATCTTCCTCCTTAACTTGCTTCGTCCCACTACTGCTGCTAACACCATTGATGGTGCTCTTCACCAGATCTCGCCTCATCTCCTCCTGCTACAGATCAGCCCACACACGTTCCCAATCTAGCAGTTTCTCTCTGCCTAATATACTCTAGACGAAAACTTGCCATTCTTCGAAAACACTATTCAGAGTTAATCGTACAAACTCTGTAGGTTGGCGTGCTAACCCTACTGAACCAGTTGGTCCCGAACATCCTGAAGCCTAGTAAGGAAGGGGTCTATACTCTCCCCTTTCTGCATCCTCGTGCATCTTAGCTTCTCCTTAAGATACATCTTCCGCTGCTCTAAAGATCTTTCATACAGCGTAGCTACTGCTTCCCACATCTGTCGCGCAGTATCTTTGTCAGCTATGTGAGATACCACGTGATCTCGAACCCCATCGAGAATCAACCTCTTAGCTTTCGCCATCTCCTTCTTGTATTTCTTAAGCGGATCTGCATTTGCGGGTACAGCTACCACACTATTGATATAAGTTTTGAGATCATGTTCATCTAGAAGGCAAGAAATTCTAGCCTTCCATATCACATAGTTGGAGGCTCCGTCCAACCGATCTTGATCTCTCAACCCAGTTGATGCCATCTCTCTGAAAATGTCAAACTCCTCCTCTTCTCCTCCACGTAGCTGTTTCCCAGCTATTCGTACTCCCTTCTGAAGTGATAAATCTTTCACACAGCGACTGCTGCTCTAATAGGAAAATGCGAACTTTGGCTAGAAGTCCCCTGAGGAAAGAATTCCCGAAGTGTGTGCTCTTCCTTCCTCCTAACGCTATTTTCACTTCGCAAGCTGCTGTAAAATCTGCGTCCCAATTGAATATCAGCTCTGCAAGGAAACTGTTGCTACTCCCTCCGCCTCTAGTACTCTTCGATCTGGAAAAATTTATTCTCTGTCGACTCACTCAGAGAACTAAAATTTCCATAAAAAACTGACCCTCCTGGCTAAGGAAATATGTTGCCCCTAGGGTTTCGAATTGCTGCCTACGTAGAAATTTGAACCTCCTTCTCCTCTTTTGCTCTAAGCTCTCCGGCCTATGATCTGTCCTTTGATACCATGTGAAAAATCGGTGACCCGATTCCCTACTGCGGCTACTGATTAAATTTCTCCTACTTGTTAATTTCTTAATCAAGTTATTTACAATGTTACACAGTAAACATCGAAATAAAATCTACTGCAGCCTTCACAACATAAAATACTGCACAGGAGAGAAATAAACACACACATTGATTTTGGACAAACGTCCCTAGAAAATCCCAATGTGGGAAAACCGGTGCAACAGCTGAGGGTTTTAATTATTATGCAGTAGTTTCTGAGTACTAATCTTTAGATGCCCAGATTGGCAATTTGATACAGAGAATAGATTGGCAAAGAGGTAGTGAGAAATATTCTCACACTATCATTAGCAACCCAAATCTGATCCGGGCCCTAGATGGCTAGCCCCTCGCTGCCTCTGCGTCGGCTCTCGCAGTCACTGCGTCACAACTTCTAGGAGTTGTGTCACCCTTCCAGCTAATCGATTTGCTGACTGGAACTCGACTCTCTGGCCCTCCAAACTCACACCCCGGCTTCCGACACTAGATCGCCACTGCTCCTAGCAAAATTACAGACTCCCTCTGAAGCATTGCGCTGCCTCAGTGAACCTCTTGTTGTCTTCTCTGCCTTGCACTTACCAGAACTGGAAAAATCCCCTCCAATCTAGTATCTCTGCCCCTCATTGCGAGAAGATCACTCGATCTCTCTCCGACAACTCAATGCTGCTACTCTTGAGAAATTTGATCTCTAGATCTCACTATCTCGGTGTATTCTCCAAGTGCCCATCAAGCTCCTTCTTATAAACTCTCGTTGGAGCACCAACAGCCAAGATTAAAACATAATCAAAGACAAAGATTAACTGGGAGTTGATCCTCGTCTTCTTCTAGAAGATTCGCACTAGATTTAATCAATACCCTTTAATTAATCATATTTCCTAAGTTTAGACTAAGGAATACATTAAAAATGATTAATTATTTTAATTAAACCATCTCTAGGTGGAATTCTCCCAACCGATTTCTGGGTCTTGGAGAATGCATGTGACTTAGCCTCTCTGCAAAATCTTGAGGCTAGAGCACATGCAATGCTACAGAAATCAACACCTTCCTCATTACCCTTGAAAAGCATAGCAAGAAGGAAGGGGACCCTAAGCCTTTAAACCTACAAATAGCATGGAAGCACTTTGAGCCTAGTATCCTCAAGATAGCAAGGGTATTTGAGGAAAGTGGAGGAAGTGTGTGCCAAGCAAATAAGTATTCTTCCTCGAAAACCAAAATACAAAGACATAAAAACAATACAAAGAAACGTGGGTCAAGAGACGACGAAAAGATTTCCAAGTAGGAAATCTAGCCCTTGTTAATGATGATCCTTATCCATATAAGGTCCATGGAAAGGGAAGGGTTAACTATTTTTACATAGCTAACCTTTATGGGGAACCCTTGTCATAACCAGTGGATGGAAAGCACCTCACAACTTTTGGTGGAATGTGATATTCCCACTTAGAAATATTGCTAAGGGGAAATCTTCGATGATTGCTCTTTCACTCTTGCTTGGCCTTTGTCTTCACCTCACCTTTGATACCATGCTAATTTTAGATATGTTCTATGCTTAGAGCAATTTATTTCAATTTTCATAGTTAGCTTAATATCTTTTCCAAATTAGCAATCACATCAACATAATAGTAAATTGCAGATAGAACATAAACTTAAATCGCAGAAGACAAGCCAAGACAAGAGGACACAAAATGTGGCGCTAGCCCGGGACAAACCCCAATGTGGGGAAACCCTTGATCAATTCTTCTTATATGCTCTTCAATAGTTCAGCAGAGAGAGAGATAGTACATATACAACAAAAGTCAACACTTTGACTTATCTAAATAGGAGCATAGATCATCTCTAAGAAGATGATACATGAGGTAGCTGAACTCAGTTGAAGACATGTTGCTTCAACTGATTCTCCGAAGTGACTCCATGACCATGCTGCACCTATCATTGTGTTGCACCTCATCATCATTCTCCACCTCACTATGTTGCACCATGCTACACCCATCATCACTATGGTTCAATACCTCATCATCCTGCTGCTTCTCACACCATGCTGCATCTAGATATGTCGCTGCATCCATGGGTTGTCTCTAAACATGTTGCATCAACCATGTAGTATCCAACCATTATGTTGCATCTCCTAGAATGTTGTCCACCTCCTGTATAAGGAGGGACATTACTTTCTCATGCTGCCACACTCCTTCTGTCATGTTGCCATACTACCTTAACTGCTGGCTATGGCCTATGGCCTAGCCCAGCAGCTAGATAGACTATGATCCCACAGTCCTAGGATATACAGAAGGTTGTCATCAACATGTACACTGCTAATCTGTGTGCTATAGGAGCTTCTTCTCATCAAAGTAGGGAGGTTTCACATTGTTGTAGCAGGTCCTTGAGCCAACATAGTATAGCCCTTCTAAACTGCTGATAAGAACCTCTTGTGACAGCGAATAGAATCTCTTTATAAGACATCTGAAGAGACCACTCCTTTAAAAATGGTTGGTCTTCAGGATTGCGGCCAAGATGTGCACCTAAAACGCATTCTTAGAACTGTTAGCAATGTCTCTTTCTTACAGCGAATAGGTGGTGTAGAAGACTGCAACTAGGGCCTCATTTTCGGCTTCTATGGACAGCGTATGGATACTTCCTTGATGTGTTGAGGAGACTTCTTTAAGGACAGAGAAGACCTGTGGCTAAGGCATGAAGGACCTGCGGTTAGGGCAGGATAGGACTGCGCATTAAGGCAGCATGTATAGGCCTTAGTTCTCCTTGCTTGGCATCCTTTAGACAGTGTGTATGGGAGCCTCTTTACTGCAGTAAGGGTATCCCTTTAGGGAGCGTATATGGGAGGTTTGGGCAGCGTATAGGAGCAAGGATCTCCTCCCTTAGACTGCGGCTAAACCACCCTCTTTAGGACTGTGGCTAGGGCAGTATTAGACCTCTTCATGACTGCAACCATACTGTAACTAGGGCTCCTTGTTTAGCCTCCTTTCCTTCTGCGTCTAGGGCTTCCTCCTCTTAGACTTCTCTTCCACTAAAAACCAAAAACAAGTGGAGAGAAATCAAGAGTGAAGTGTGTGTCCAAATGACTATCAAATCACCTCCTTTTATACTAAAACATTGAGCACACGTGGGGGTTATTTGGTTGCTGGCCGACCTTAACGAATTGTCCCATAACACAAATAAATTCATATCTCCATGAATACTTATCGAAATCGGATGATATTTAGATCAATCCTACACCTCTCGATGAGAGGGGTCCAAGGAAAATATCAGCTGCCATAAATAAGATGACCCATATGGAGTTTGACCCTAGTTTCCAATTTTAACATTTGCTCACCTATATGGAAGCCAATGCCTATTCCTTGGGTGATGGTATCTAAGGGAAAACTACAATGGAGATATCAAACCCTAGAAGGGATCAAGGGGAACAAAAACCCTATTTGTAAAACCTAGATACCACTTTATGAGGGGATAAAATTGTTGAAAAATGTAACTATGTTCGGTCTTCAATAATGTACTTGGGTCATCATGTAACGTACTTGTCAAAAGAATAAAGAAAATAATTTTATTATTATTATTGTGACTTATTAAAGCATGGGTTTCATGCTTGGGTCACCATGTTTTAGGTCAAAGTCCCCATTGAGGACTTATAGGATTTATTCCGAGTCTTCAAGGTCATTATACATTTAAAGAGACCTTTCTTGGGCTTTTGAATCATGTAAAAAGGTTAAGTATTTAGTCAAATATGAATTATGTAACCTCCACACCATGTCAGCTTAGAAGAAGATCAAGTCGGCCTAAAGACCCTATTCGACCCCACATGAAGCCTATAAAAGGAAGCTCGTCGATTTCATTTGGAGTATCTTTCTCTCACACAAGTTCGAATTCTCTTGTAGTTGGGAAGAAGTGCGAAAATCTCTTATAGTTGGGAAGAAGTACGAAAATTTCTTGTAGTTGGGAAAAAGATGTGAAATCTGCTGCCGAAGAGCCAAAGTGAATGCAAGTTTGGGGAAGTTTAAGGAGAGAAGGAAAATCAAAATTTTTGTGTTTCTCTTTCTCTGTTTTGTGTCCTGGATTAGGATTAGGAGATCGAATTCTTCCAAGCTTCATTTTGCCAAAAGCTACCAGTTGTTGTAAGTTGTTGCCTAATCGAAATTGCTAGAAAGAGGTCGAAATTCTAGGAGGCTGACTTGGTGTGGACGGAAAGTCTGGTCTTGGTCTAGGGTGAAAAGTCTCAAAGAATATTATTGAAAGGAAGAATTATCTTGACTGGGTTTTCCCCTCGAGGGGGGTTTTGCCCTGGATGTGCTTACATCTAATGTCTATTGTTTTATGTGTTGTTGCTTTTGTTAATTGCTTGATGAACTAAAGAAAGAAGATATAAAGAATCGTAATAATAAGAAACATCACATGTAATTATCAAGAACAAGAACATCATTCTGTCTTTCTGATTTTCTAACAAAAATCAAGAGGAAATCTCACTTGGAGGTCCTCAAGGGATGTCATACATTCTCTAGTTAAAACATAGAATACTTTACCAAGATTCCATAGAAAGATATGCAATTTAACAAGAACATAGAAACCCTAGCAAAAATTATTCCATGCAATAAACATCAAAAGATAATCAACAATAAAGATACTCACAAGATATGTAGGAACAAATCCTCCATTATCCCAAAGTGATTTCTCCACAACAAGAGCTAGTCTCCAATAGTAAGATTATCCACAAGGATCACATCTCCACAAGAATACAAGGCTATAATAACTAGGATGATATCCTCTAAGGAGGCTGAAATAGTCCTCAAGTGATGATGAGAATGAAATATGAGGTGACCTATATTTATATGAGGTCTACCTTAACTAATACTATCCTAAGAATCCCCTAAAACAAGTTTGACAACAAGTAAGCCTTGGGTTACAAGCCGACCCACTAGCTTACTGCAACTTATGCCATAAATGAACCACACATGTGAGCCATAAGCCTCAAAATGATGACGTCGTGCCCCTTTTGGGTTCCAAATGTCATGTCATGGTGAGATGAAGGCTAAAAATGTGTCAGTGTGCCAAGATCATCCATCATTTGAGGAGTGTTCCTCAAATGCACTTCAAATCATCCTCAGGGGTCCCAAATCCAACTGGGGTGTCACTGCGTCATCTCCATGGATCTCTAATGGTCAACGCAAGGCTTCATCTCTCCAGTGTTAAGACTCCATCATGTGCAACAAGCCCTCCTTAGTCATCTCATGGAAGACCATCTTCATTTGGGCTTTGAATCATGGCCTGCCCATTAGGTAGTGTCAAGGCCAGCCTAGGGGCATGTTGGGTCCAATGGTGCAATCAACAAAAAATATTTTGCGTTGGGTCAAAGAAAATAACATTTTGGGTCTTAGGGGTGCTCTTGGATATGCAGCATCTGCTCAAGTCATCATAATGCCCAACACTCTAATGTAAGTGGGCAACACTGCATCTGCCAAGTCATCAATCTCTCTGCAAAGGGTTGAGTACATGTGGAGTGAGTGTCCTCAAGGCCTGGGCTGCTATGGACCACCTGACAAAAACCAACATAAACTCTAGTGAAAGAAACTATTCATCAGAGACTAAGATCATATAAGCATCTATGTGGACCAAACTTGCATGTTAAGGGCCTATTAATAATTCAAATTTGGATCACTTTCTAATATTTAACTAAACCAAGTGTTGCAAAGGTGTTCCCTACTTTGATAGAGGTGGCTAATGGTCATCCATATTAGGTGCTTCCAACCCCTAATGGGAAATGGCATTTCCAAGGTCAACCCCTCAACAATAGGTGTTAGTGTAAATGAGTGGCAATGGAGGGGAAAAGGCTTCATGGCCAAGTGTCATGGTCAAGGGGACCAGATAATGGGGATCCACACCCCAAGTGCATAGATGTAATGGAGGGAGCAATCGTGGTGGCATGAGTTACCCTACTCGGCCTAAGGAAAAGGCATCTTATTTCAACCATTTGGTCAACTTGACCAAAGGGGACATCGAGCTCTCTAAGGCAAGTCGTTGAGGGTTTTAAGGCAAGGTGAATGTTGCACCTCACCTAGCCATTAGATGGTTGATTCAAGCTAATTCAACATCACTTCATCGAATTCAATCTCAATTCAAGTCAAATCAAGCTAGATCAAGCAAGTCAAGCCTCTCTTGAGCTAGTTGTTTGGCCTTTATACGAAATTAACCCCCTTTTGTGTGAAGATTACTTTGTAAAAAATTATTTTGTCATCGTAAGACTCAATCTTCAAGTTGTAGATGACAAGTCAAGTCATTTTTGGGAGATGGTTTCAAACAAGCCAATGGAAGCAAAATTAGATAAGGCTAACCCCTCACCTCATTTGGTGTTGTAAAAATGTGAGATCATTATGCCATAATAAGAATTTCAGTTGGTGCAAAAAACTTGTCATGTGTATTGGTTTTTCTATTCTCTTTTTTCTTATTGTGTTTTCATCCGATATTTTTGCAAGTTATTCCAAATTACACAAAACTTGTGGATCGGTCCACTGAGAGGCTAATTAGCCGCATGGAAGAAGAGGCTAGGTCGCTAAGCCTCACTTCATCCTTGCTGAAGTTAAGGTTTTCAAGGTCTCATTGTTGGACTAACCCTTATAGGGGGTTTCTCCTTCAAGAACAAGAGCTCCCTTAATCTCATATTTGATCGATTGGCCGGAGGTATTTCACAAGAGATCGATCCTAGTTGGATTTTGGCACCAATGAAAATCTTAGACAAGAGTGGAGGCAACTAGTCCAAGACTCCAAACTCACTTCTTGTCCAAAAGACAAGGCCAATTTAGAGAGAGTTGTGATCACAATTCGGCACTAGAAGAGGTAATTAGAAGGGAACAGTGTAAGCCTCACCTCACCACCATCTATTTCAAAAATTCAAAACCTTTTTTCCCAAAATTTTGTTTATTACTATTCTCAAAAGAAAAAATCAAAAAATACAAAAAACAAAAAATATTTCACTAGCTTGAGCCTAAACTCAATCTTTTCAACTAGTTTTCTATCTTGGGTTTGCTCTTAAGGTTTATCTAATTCTCCCAAGGAAGTTGTAGTTGTTTGTGTTATTTAAAAAGGATGATTATAAACAATTCAAGTGACTATACAAAGGTCTTGTGGGTCTATAATTTATATTTACTGCAGCAAATTCACATGGTTAGTGAGGCCCTTCCGTAGGGGTTTTGAACCTAAAGGTACATTCCATCAATCCCTTTCACTTTTTTCACTTACAAGTTTTATTTGAACATTTTTAGAAGTAAAAAAATCAAGTTTCAGCTTGCTGGAAACAAAAATCTACAATAAGAAAAATCTGACTTTTGACCCTGTTACCCACCATTTTGTGGATAATATCCCTAGTAGAATTTTTTTCTCCGAGATGGTCCTCAACCACCAGCTAGCTCATTGTGCCATTTCTCCGCCACTTGAGCTAGCCATGTGGTCCCTCACCCATCTGCCATGATCATATGTTTGAAGGTGGACCTCCTGAACCTAACAGTATGACTTGTCATTTGGTAATTGAATACTGTAGGTTGCTTATCATGGACACTTCTAGGCATGGATTAATGGGGGAATTTGGCAGAAAAAATGGGCTAGGTTTGTGCTCTTGTCCCCTAGACCCCTTTTTGATATTAACCTTAGATTCTAGTCCCGTGGGATCTCTTTCACTAACCATTTGGTTTTAGGGATGGTATTTCACAAGAAACCCTGATTTTGGTTGTGTGGTCCTACTTCCTTATCCGCAAATGTCACCTCCTTTTCCACTCATTACTTCCCCATTCATCAATTCTCCCACCTAGGTCCACATTCCTCCACTGGGTCCACACAGTGCTAGCTCACCCCTTGCCCACACCTTGGGTCAAGCCTGGAATGATGCCCCGGAGGTTGATGCAGCTAAAAAAAAGTAAAAGCATATTTAGCCTCATTCAACAAGAAAATGTACCACAAAATGCAAAAGATGGTTGAGACAAAACACATTTAGCACGTGGGCAAAAGCCAATACATGAGCTCTACCCCATCATCATGGCCATCACTCTAGTTCCTATAGGTTCTATGAGCCTCCTTCATGATATAGGAACCCATGATTGTCCCAACCCTTAGTGGGTAATGAACTATCCTACATTAAAAGGGGGTATCCACTGCTACATCTCACACACCATGCTCTTACCCCTTGAACCCTGAGCAGTTAATTAAAGAAAAATCATGAAAAAGAAAAAAGCATATAAAGAAGTGTGGAAAACTCAAGGTTGGGGCACCTCATGTACCACGATTGCTCCCTCCTATACATTATATACCCAAGTATGGCCTTCCCTTTTATTAGCTACCCTTATACCCCAGCAAATGGCCCAGGGCTGCCCCTTCTCATCCCCTACTTCATTCACCTCTCTATCACATACCACCACCTTTAAAGGATGTACTTTGAACCTATTGTCCCCGTTAGAAGTAGAAACCACCTAATAGGATGCTTGGTTAACCCCATTTCGAGTTTGGAGACATTAGCACATACCAAAGCTAATTATGGAAGGGTGTGCCATTATGAAGTCCCCACCTGTGATCCATGGTTAGTAAGTTCATTTACTCGATTTCTCTAATGACTTGTTGTATTGGAAAGCTAGGGGACGCATTGGATCATATGCAGGATTGCAGATGGTCTCCATCTTGGGTTTGGTCTCCCTATACGACATCCTAATCCTCCAGCAGGCTACATTGGCACATGTAGGGTGTGCGTTGAGACCCATGGACCTCCACAGCAGCAGACAATACTCCATGGATCCGCACAGCCATTCAGAGATTGCTCGTGGTTCACCTATTGGACGAGGAAGATGCACCTGATTCACCTTTGCCCACTCGGCCCCCTAGATGTACCATGCACCTAGAAGTTGACCCCGGACTTGTAGAATGATGTGGCATCACCTACACCATCATCAAAGCCCTTGCAGATGATCTATAGGCATTTTCAACTCATTTGGAGGCCCATGAGATTATTATTGTGCCCCCACACCCACTAGGAGCACCACAGGTTTATTGTTTGGAGGACAAGGGGCCAACCCTTTGCCATCACTTTTGAGGGCCCTATTCTTCATTATGGCACCAATGGACCTCGTCAGGCCTCTTGGAGGGCCCTACGACACATATTATTCATCATCTGACCTCTTAAGAGGCTTATTATTTCATTTGTGAGGTAGTTTAGTGGGCTTGTCACCAAAAGTTAGGCTATTAGCACATTATTTTGTTTTGGGGCTTATGTAGGCCTAGGAGACTAAGTCGAACTCCTCATTAGTGTGTAAATACAAGTGAAATGAGCTCATTTTCTCATCATCACTTTGGATTGGATCTCCTCTCTCTTGAGAATTTCGCACTTTTTCTTGGAGGATGAATTGGAGCTTTATTGATGAATTTTGATGTTTGTATTTGGTTTATCTTATCTTGGAGCTTCTCTACTGTCAAATTGTGGATGGTTGGATATGTTCTATTACATGTAAATACATGCTTTTAATGCAATTCTTGTTTTACTTTGTCATATATATTGGATTGGGAATTTCACTATTTTTAGGGCTATTTGTTGCATGCATTTACTGCTTAAATTGTGGAATTTTGTCTCTATATATAGCATCTCTTAATGTATGGGCCAGGTAATTTTGAATAAAATTTCCTAGGGATAATTCTATCAACAAATTCATCTTGATAAGGCATCACCTTTTGCAAGACGGAGTATAAAAGTTGTAAGGTTGCTTCCCTTTGCCTTAGAAGGCTAGCGAGGTAGTCTTAAGGCCTTCATGGAGCTTCTCTACTGTCAAATTGTGGATGGTTGGATATGTTCTATTACATGTAAATACATGCTTTTAATGCAATTCTTGTTTTACTTTGTCATATATATTGGATTGGGAATTTCATTATTTTTAGGGCTATTTGTTGCATGCATTTACTGCTTAAATTGTGAAATTTTGTCTCTATATATAGCATCTCTTAATGTATGGGCCATGTAATTTTGAATAAAATTTCCTAGGGATAATTCTATCAACAAATTCATCTTGATAAGGCATCACCTTTTGCAAGTCGGAGTATAAAAGTTGTAAGGTTGCTTCCCTTTGCCTTAGAAGGCTAGCGAGGTAGTCTTAAGGCCTTCATGGCTAAGAAACAAGGTCCTCATTCATATTTATCATAGACTCCATTCTCCCAAGACTAAGGCATTGATCTACCAAGAGGTGGTCACTCAAAATTCAACTCCTTTTCACCTTTTCTTAGGACTAGCCAAATTGGGTCAAAGTAGCCCTCCAAAAAGTTTTGTTTCCTAGCCTCTCTTGTGTTGGTGTGTCTTCAAGGCCTCCTCCAATTTGAAGCCATTCCGACAATGGAGTTGTGACAAAATCCAAACCCTATCTCTGAGATCAAACTTTGCCATAGTATCGCCAAGGCTAGTGCCTCATAGGATCAATTGAACACCTTTAAGTGAAAATTCCTACTTTGATCCTTTTCCCCTCCTTGTCTGGGTTAAGAACATCATTGGTTGCTAAATCCTTGTCCCTTGAACTAGGCTGGGTCCACCTAGTCCCATGTGGTCCCACTCCTTTGGAAAAGCAATTCTTCAAGAACCATCAAGGATACCAATTTCAATAAGGATTTTAGGGATTGGAAAACTCTTTCACAAGTCATATTCCATAAACCTAACCCTCAAAATCCCCACATCCATCTCCTAGAAGACATTGTACCTTGCTTAGAAAGCAAGCAAACTCCATTCTTGACCCTCTTCTGGAAAGGAATTATTTGGGTCACTTTACATCCACTTGTCGATTTATCCTTCATTTGTGACTCCATATATACCGGGTCTCCTCCCATTGGTGAACATCTGTAAATAGTAGGGAGCCTTGGTTGAGGTGACAGTGGGCTAAGTCGCCATTTGTTGCCCTTGGTTTAGCATTTGACCATTTAGGAATCCCCTTTAGGTCCCCTGCTAGTTTGAGCGGTAACATTTTGGCATTGTTGTCGAGGACACGAAACGTGTGTTTTTTTCCCTATACGACATATCGACATATCATTATTGGCGACTCCATTGGAAGAACAGAGCCCTAGTTCTTCATTGAGCTTCAAAGTTAATGCTTGTAGGGTGAAACATGCATTTATCAAGGCACTTTAATTCACGCTGAGGACTCCATGATAATCCTAACATGCAAAATCATAGGAAAATGGAGATTTCTCTTGGTCCTATATTTATAAAACTTAATAACCAAGAGATTCAGGGAATGCAAAAGAAAGTTGTGGAATATGTAGAATCTTATCAAAATATATTGGAAGGTATGGATATGGAATTCATGCTCAGGTTTTATATGTCGCAAGAAGCACAACTCGACATAATAAGGTGTGCTTATGAAAAGGATCCTAGTCATCTCTGTTGGGATGGGGTTTCCTAGGTCAGTTTGGGGTTAGTTAACCCAAATTTTGTATACAGTTTTGTAAAAGATGTAAACTCTCCTCAATATGAGGAAGCAGAGCGCGTAGATGAATTAGAGTCAAAGGGGCTTAACCCCCTATTTTGGGTAAATTCTTGTGTCGGTTTTGAGATTCACCCATGGTCCGCGAACCATGGCATTGTATTGAAAAGTTTATAAATAGTTGAGCCTTAACGAGTCTTAGAAATAAGTTGTGATAGAAAATTGGGTACATTGAAGAGTTTTGTTGTCTTGGGCAAGAGCTAAGGCAGGAAAGCTCTGCTTCCTGCGCTTAGATAGAGAAGGGAAGGCTCCTGCAACTGAGTGCGCAGGAGGCCTAGGTAGAGTCCGCAGCTGAGTGCGCAGACCCCTACAGCTGTGTGTGCAGAATAAGAAGAGTTTGTAATCAGTAAATTGAAGATCAATAAAGACAATTTTCCGAAGAATTACTTAGTATTTCCGTTTGTATCTGTTTATGTTATATGTTGCCGATGAATGACATGTTTTATGAAATAATGATTGAATGCTACGCAAATGTCTTGAATCTATCTTAATAACGTATAAAATGAATGCTTAGCCACTTCCGCGAAGTTACAAGTCTTTTCTCTTATGTTTTCTAATGAATTAAGTAGATCTATGTGAACTCCAATCTAGGGTTACTTTTTGATGTGAGTAAGTAGGTAAATTGACTATTTAAGGTCCGCAAGGACTGATCGTGGACCTATATGAAGGTCTGAAGGCCGCTTTAACTCAGTTACAGTAACGAGCCCTAGAAATCTATCGATCTGCGTGGAGGCAGATCCAAGGCACTAGAAGACATCACACTCGTATCTAGATGCAGAAACTTGGTTCTTGCATCCCCCAATACTACTTCGGGTGAGACTACAGCCTACACTACGTAGGTTGTTGCCGAAAGGGCCAACAATATAGGCTTTTGTTAGTTGGTGCAACTAACTCTAAACTTGGGTCAGGACCCCCTAAGCCAACAAATGGTTCCGTTGTCGGAACCGAGATCTACTTAAAGAGATGTGTGATGTCGTATCATTGGAATCCAATTAAGAAAGAGATTGAAAAGTGGTTAGATCGGAAGATTCATGAGTTCACAGCTCAAGAAAACAAGAATCCGCGCCTGTCGAAGGAGTTGTTGAATAGATATCTATATACAGAGGTACACGAAATCTTCTTCTGCACTTTCCCAATTGAACTATACGAATGGTTAGCTAAACTGACAAATAGTCAAGGAAGGTGGAAGCTCGATAGTCCTATAGTGTGGAGTCTGGACTCCAGAATTGGTGCAACGACTAGAAGCCTCTGAAAACAAGATCACGCGGGTTGTCGATCATTAGCTTGATCGAATTTTGGGAGAATTTGTTACGGAATTTGTAGTTGACACCTCAGTCAACTATAGCGAAGCAGAGCGCAAATTCTTCAAGGGACCCCGAGGTAAGTATTCAAGGTCATTGAATACTTGGATTAAAATGCTATTATGTGAAGAGCGGGTAATGCCATTACCTTGATGTTCGAAGCTACGCGAAGTGGAAGATTCTTTAGAGATCGTGAAGACTCAGGACCAGAGTATAGCCCATTGATTGGACCTTGTTCGAGTGACGACGAAGGGACGGTGCAAACTATGCCATAAAGTGTTGCTCAGCTAATAACTCAGGGTATTCCTTGAACACATCATCCATCCACTCCACCTCCACCTCCACCTTCACCTCCACCACATACACCTTCAACCACACCTCCACCTCCACCACCACCTACATTCAACATGGTGAATGCAATAAAGATGTCGATTTTCAAGGGTATAGGGAGTGAAGATCCAGAGCAGTTCTGGTTTGTTACAAACATTGTATGGACAGCGGAGCAAATTACCGATGATAATATAAAGAAGGCGCAATTGGTTACTGCCCTACAAGATCGCGCACTAACCTGGTACATTAAGTATTGTGCTGACAATCCTCATGCGTCACTAGCAGAAACAGCTTTGAACAAAGAGTTTAGTAAACCTAAATCTGAGGCGCAGTCAGTAATTGAATTTAAAGAAATTATGATGAAGGTTGAGGAGACACCTTAGGACTTTCATAAGAGGTTGAAGTGCCAGATCAGACAAGCTAACATGCAAATCTAAGATAGCTAGCATTGCGATTGGTTCATCGCGTCACTTTTGCCCCATTTGAGAATTGCTCTATCACAGCAGAAGATAGCAACACAGGCAAAAGCCCTGGAGATCGCAATGAGGTTGCACGCATCACCTATTCAGGATACGAACCTGGGAGTGCAGCAAATCCACTCACAGTTAGAAAGCCTACACCTAGAGTTACAGAGTTTGAAGAAAGACAAGGAGACTAAGCCAAAAGTGCACGCAGAAGTTTGGTGTTTGAAGTGCAAGGGCCACAGGCACAATAAAGATCATTGTCCCATGTGCGTGAATTATATTACAGGGGGGGCAATTCCCTTGAAGCCAGAAGCCCCAGGAGGGTCGAGCATAGGGGTTGCGCTATGGTGTGCCATTTGTCAAGTTACTAGGAAACACGCGACAGATAACTACCACTTGCTTCAGAGGTTCGTTCAGATGCCTTAGCATTTGTTCAGTAATTTATGTAAATTTGTGGGCCACGATGAGCGCCACTGTCGAAGCTATGAGCTTATGATGGAAAGAACCCGTACTTACCATATGCAAGCAGAAACTTGGCCTCCAGACAAGGTGTCGGAGGAGCATGTGGAGGTTTTCAAGGTCGAGGACGAGGACGAGGACCTGATAAAGGTTGTGATCAGATTATCTACTACAACTACGAAAAGTCAGGGCACTTCACACGAGATTGCCTAATCCTACACACCCTTCATGTCAATACTACAGACAATTCGACCATGCCATAGAAGAATGTTTGTTGTTAATAGCTAAGATGAAAGAAAAGAAACTGCAGCCCCAGCAGGCTACGTAGAATTTACAAATGATGAGGGTTGGGCCATGCGAGGAGGATCAGAGCATTAATATTGTGCTAAAAAGCAGTATTACGACTAGCGATAATAAGGGTAAGCAACCTGAAGAAGATGGATGGGTCCGCAAAACTTCGGAGAAGGAAGTCGGCATTGATCTTTATCGCGCTAAGGAAACATTCATGGAAGCCAAGAAGAGCTTCGTTGAGGCCTCCACCTCAGGAAACCAGGACAACACACAAGAAACCATTGCGACACCAGAGGTTGATCCTTCCGTACTCACTACCTTTTTGGAGACCTGCATAAAGTTACTACGCGACAGGAAGGTTGTGGAAGGATTGTAGGACCTAATAGACAAGTGCGCCAATAAGGAAAAGACTCCTTCGGAGCAGTGCGCGCTCAGAAAAATCGGTAAGCATAAGGCACGCACAAGGCAAGAGATGTGGCTAACAGCGCAGATAGGTGATTATGAGATGGACTAGGTTATTTTGGATTTGGGGTCCAATGCGAATGTCCTACCAAAATAGACATGGGAAAGGATGGGGAGACTTGTGTTGCAATGGTCTTCGATTCAGCTTAGGATGGCGAATCCGGAGAAAATGATCCCCATGGAACGCTTATATGAGTAATGGTTGATATTGACGGTGCAAGTGCAGTAGCGGACTTTGAAGTTATAGAAATTGTCAATGACAGTAATCCCTACCCGGTGCTCCTGGAAATCGATTGGGCTATTGACATGAACGAGGTCATTAACTTGAAAAAGAGGACAATTTCATTTGAAAGAAAGTCTCTTAGGGTTATAGTGCCACTGGATCCTACAGAAGGGGCACGCTATACTGAACTAGCCCACAATTATGTGGAAAGCGACGATGAGTTGGATCAAATCTACAAGATAACAGTGCAAGATCAGAATTGGATCAATCCAACGACAGATGGACGGATTGCATGGGATCGGGAGAGCTCCTACACTTTTGATTCAGACGAGGAATTAGAACATTGGCAAAATCGCTTACATGAAGTTTCTACATTGCAATGCAATATGATGACGAAGTCATTACGCTGTGTTTCGTTAGAAGTAAGAAAGTTACCTTATTATGATGGTTTGACCAATGTGGAAAAAGTTGAAGTCAGGATTAAATCAGCAAGGGTCCAAAAGTTGAAAAAGTCGTTAAAGTCGGGAGTTTTTCGAAAAAGTCGGCAAAATTAAAAAAAAAAATACAAAAATATTCATTTTTTAAAAAATCCGGACTTTTTCAATAAAATCCCGACTTTTTCAATAAAATCCCGATTTTTTCAAACAAAAAAAAAATCATTAAAGAAACTACCACGATTTTTTGGAAAAAGTCCCAATTTAATCCCAAATTTTTCGATTTAATCCCGACTTTTTCGACTAGGAAAAAATCGGCAAAAAATCGATTGATTTAATCGGCCAGCCAAAAAAATCGCATTTTGGGGATTTAATCCCGACTTTTCCACACTGGGTTTGACTGACGTAAATATGTTTTTAGATGAATTTGAATGTGAAGTCCCTGAGGACCACCGCTTTCAAGCCATGGAGTTGCCTTTGCGCGCTAAGCCTGCACGATGGTGGGGTATGCATAAGGATAGTTTTGCTGGATGGCGAGATTACAGGAGAATGATGAAGCTACGGTTTGGGCATGCTAATACCAGAATGACTGAGAAGTAAAATGGAAGGAATGATCCGCGTGATAAACCTAGCAAAATGGAATAAGGTATGGGGGACAAAACCCAGCCAAAATGGGTACACACCTTGGATATAATCCCCATGCACTGGTACCTTGAAACAGAGCTCCACCATGGCACTGCAGAATGGGATGTATTGAAAGAGGGATTCTTATTGACTTTCAGCTTCAAGGACGAATTTCCAAGCATCGACGAAGCACTTCAAGAAATTAAAGCAGTTATCTTCAGAACACTGAAGGAACCTATGGAATGGACCCAACCAGATTGGAGCACCCAGTTGCACCACGCATTGGAATGCTATAATGTGACCGCTGAAGAGGAGGAAAAAGGCTCGAGGAATATCAATATTCCGGAGACAGAAGGGCATCGCGAAGTTGAAAGCCCACAAGTAGAGAACTCAGACCTCTCTGCACCTTTGAAAACAAGGCAAGTAAACATTGGTACTGAAGAAGAACCGAAGTTCATGAAGATCGGAGATTATTGGGACGACGCTACAGGAGATGAAGTTGTTGAATTACTTCACGAATACTAGGATCTCTTCCCCACTAAGTTTTCGGATTTAAAGGGCATACTTGGTGATTTGGGCGTTATGAAGATCACATTGAAGTCGGACGCGAAGCCTATTAAACAAAGGCCTTATCGCCTTAATCCTAAGTATAAGGAGAAGGTTTGCCAAGAGCTGGATAAAACACTGGAGGCAAGCATTATAGAACCTGTTGAAGAGTTCGATTAGGTGAGCCCGATGGTGGTCCAAGAGAAGAAGCAAAAGGGCCAAATAAGGATTTGCGTAGATCTGCAGAAGCTTAATGATGCCTGCATCCACGATCCATTTCCAACACCATTTACAGATGAAGTGTTAGACAATGTCGGAGAGCAGGAGGCCTATTCCTTTACTAACGGGTTTTCCGAGTATCATCAAATTAAGATTGCCCCAGAAGATAGAAGCAAAACCACCTTTGCAACATAGTGAGGTTGTTTTCAGTACACTGTTATGCCATTTGAATTGAAGAACGCGCCTGCAATATTTTCCCGCATAGTCATAGCAGCATTTAAAGAATTCATTCATAAGTTCCTGGAAGTGTCCTTTGATGACTGGACGGTGTTTGGCTTGGTGAAACGCCATGTAGCAAGTCTGCACCTTATGTTGGATACATGTCGAAGGTACCAGATAGCGCTGAATTTGAAAAAATGTATATTCTGTGTCCCTTTTGAGATCTTGATGGGTCATGTTGTGTGCAAACAAGGATTGATGGTCGACCCTGCAAAGATTGTGGTGATTGTGAACTTGGAGGCCCCTAGGAACATCAAGCATCTGCGCGCGATGTTGGGACACACGAGATACTATAGAAAACTCATCAAAGCTTATGCTCAAATTACCGCGCCCATGGAAAAATTGCTAAAGAAGGATGCGACACTTTGTTGGGATGAAGAATGTCAGCGCAGCTTAGATGTGTTGAAAGAAAAGATGGTAACTGCGCCAATCTTGGTATTTCTCGATTGGAGAAAGGAGTTTCATGTACATGTGGAGGCTTCTTGCATTGCGTTGGATGCAGTGCTAACTCAGGCAAGCGAAGACCCTATAGCCTTTGCAAGCAGAAAGTTATCAAAGGCCGAGAAAAATTATTCAACAACAGAGCGCGAAGGGTTGGCCATGGTCTACACGCTGCAAAAATTTAGGCATTATCTGTTGGGAGGGCATTTCAAGATGTATACAGATCATTCTGCCTTAAAATACCTAGTCAACAAGCCTGTGTTGGGGGGGAAATATTTGTAGATGGTTGTTATTATTTCAGGAGTATGACTTTAAAGTCATTGTGAAGCCGGGGAGGTTGAATGTTGGACCTGACCATCTGTCGGGAATTGAAATAGGTGAGGAACCCAGTAATTTGGAGGAAGGATTGTTGCGTAGCTCTTTGCGGTACGTGTAGCTGATAACCATTTTGTTGATATTATTCACTTCTTAACTACAGGGATGGCGCCTGAAGGATATACAAATTAGCAGAAGAAAGAATTAGTAGTGTGCACCGCCGATTTTTCGGTCATTGCGGGACATTTGTACAAAATGGGTGTAGATGAAATATTGCAGAGGTATGCGTCGGACTTTAAGCGTGATAGTATCCTCGCTGAGGCTCATGGAGGAGCTGCGAGAGGCCATTCTGCAAGAAAAGAAACCGCGCAGAATATTTTGCGCACAGGTTTATGGTGGCCAACATTGCACAAGGATACCAAAGCATACTGTAAGGCATGCGATGCATGTCAAAGGGCTGGCAGACCGTCCCAAAGGGATGAGCTACCGCTACATCCTCAGGTATCTTTACAAGCATTTGAGAAGTGGGCAATTGATTTTATCGGACCAATTCAGCCACCTGGAAAGAAAACGGGCGCGCACTACATTATCACTGCAATGGGATATTTAACCAGATGAGCGAAGGCACAGCCCATAAAGGACTGTACAGGGGCTACAGCGGCCAAATTCTTGTTTGAACATGTCTTAATGAGGTTTGGATGCCCGAAGGTTTTGATGAGTGATAGGGGTACGCACTTTTTGAATGAAACGATTAGCACGTCGACAAAAGAATTCTGAGTCTACCATACAAAGAGTATACCATATAACCCACAGGCAAATGGGACAGTCAAAGCTTTTAACAAAATATTGGAGAACGTGCTAACAAAGATCTATAACATGCAACAAAATGATTGGGATGTGCACATACCTGCAGTGCTATGGGCATATATGACAATCTGTAAGAAGTTGACACGACAAACATCGTTAAGATTAGTCTATGGGTTCGAAGCAGTGATGCCTATGGAATACATTGTGCCTAGTCTGCGCATAGCAGCTTTAATGAATATGGTAGATTGCAAGGCCCTGGAAGAACGGCTCGCACAGCTCATGGAGCTAGAGGAGTAATGATTTTTGGCAGGATTCCACCAACAAGTACAGAAAGAACGTGAAAAAGCATGGCATGATCGCCATATCAAGATTCGCACATTCAAGGTAAATGATCTTGTGTTGTTAAATGATAGTAAGTACACTAAATTTCTGGGTAAATTCCAGATGCATTGGTTAGGACCAGATATTGTCAAGGAAATTACGAATGGTGGCGCAGTTCAGCTCGCGAAGCTGAATGGGGAGCCCTTCACGAGAAAAGTGAATGGAAGCAGGTTGAAGCTATATACGGGGGATCCTGCGAATGACTATATGGCAACGTGATAGTGTTAGTGCTCCAGGAAGTTGCAAGGGAGCGAGGGACTATAAACTACACAGCCTGGTTTGAAGGACAAGGTAGCGAGCAAGTTGCATGAAGATTGACGAGGATGCACCAGATGAAATTGTGCTCAGGATGCTACGCGAGAGGGAAAGGTACTGCGCAGCCCAACAGGAAAATCACTGTTGCAGTTACTATTCATGATGGGACGTGTTGACCCTGCCGCCTACACTTACCTACAAGTCAATGAAAAAAGCCTTCAACTCCACAAGGTGTGGTTGGTGGCAGGGAACTCAGAGAAGGGGTTGTCACACTAATCCCGACTCTCTCCGTTTGAGCTATCTCCTAGGTTAGCTAAGGGAGGTGGTCCCTAATGAAAAGTTAAGTTAAAAGATGTGAGTTTCTAGGAGAGTGTTATAGTGAAAATGGATTACTTTTAAGGATTTATGGACAAATATGAAGTAAGCAACTTGAAATAACAATGCCAATCATTAATATGATTAAAAACCATAAAATCAGTGCCTTATAAGGAATTTGCTCAACAAATTAAAAATATATTTTCTCAAAGTAAAATGCAATGCTCTCAAAAGAGAAAACAAAGTAACCCTGAAATGTAAATAAGAATTGTTAGCACAAGATATGTAAGATACAAAATGATTTTGAGATAATCGACTTTATAAATCAAAACATGTGAAACATATCTTGCCAAAACCCAAAAATTAGTAATTAACTTGGAAATGCAAAAGAAAGGAAGTGCTAAACCAAGACATCAATATGCAATTAGACTTGAAACATGAAAAGAAAACACTTGTTTGAAATGATTACAATACTTGCATTTGGAATAGACTTTGCATATGAAAACTCAAACCATCAAGAGACAAGTAAAGTAAATGTAATGGAAAGTGCTCTTGGTTAATTTTATTAATTAGCTCTACAACAAAATTACAATTTAACTCTTCAATCCTTAGACTGCACCTTCGCCCAATGGCATGGATCTCACAGTGAGGAGTCAATAGAAGAGTAGAGGATCCCTAAGATGTCTACTTCAACCAACTTATGTTGGAGGTAAAATTTTAATGAGGCTTGGGGCCTTCCTACATTAAAATGCCTAGATGAAATGCAAATTGTGTTAATTCTCCAAATTAAAGTAATGATACATGCAAATGCTTCAAAGAGATTGATTTGCAATGCTTGAAAATGAAATAGTGTTCAACATAAGTTGCAATTATAACTTCAATTGGAGGAATAAAATTAGCTTACAAGTGTTGCATGTGTTTCATCAACGAATTAAAATGATACAAGTAATTTGCTTGAAAGTAAAATTTGTTTCAAATAGACAATGACAATAAATTGCTCCAATATTCAAGATAGCAATGTAGCATAAAGTCGAAGCATGTATTCAAGTGCTCATGAAACAATTTACCAAATTAAATGGAAACGAATCGAAGTTTGTTAAGAATATAAAATGCTTGCATGTAAATGATGAATTGCCCAAAGTAAAGTGTAAGCTTGTAGCTCCAAGCAACAATGAGAAAGAAAATGCAAAGCTCAAATGAAATTGTAACAAACTTTAACTTAATGAAATGTGATAGTGAGGTTGTGTTAATTCCCAATTAAAGCATGCATGTATGGGAATGAAGTATGAAAGCTTAAACCATGCAAATGTCAATCCACCCAAAAGAAGCTTCCCTCTAAATGGAGAGATAGGATACCATGGGAGAAATCCCAAGCTCCCGCAAGAAAATTAGATCTTTTATTAATATGACAAAGAGAAGAGGGTCATTCAAAGTCCTCAACTAAACTTCAAGGAGAGTCCTCACAATTATTGCTTGAAACTTGGACACTAGACCTCCTTTCTTGAGAAAGTAGTGACAAGATCTCACAAAACTTATGCAAGGGAAACAAGGTGTGAGTTTCCTCCAAATGCCCACGACTTAAAGAGGAAAATGGGCAGCACTCTAGTGAACTCGAATTTGCCAAAATAAGCCTCAAAAGGGCTCATGACATCCTTAGAAATCGAACCCCCAACACTTGCCAAAGGTCCTGCAAACACTTGTTAGATGTTGCAGAAAGTTGCTCCTCAAAATTTGTCACACAAGAGTTAGCAAACAATACAAACAATGGCTGCAAAATAAGTTAAGTATTAATGGAAAAATCAACAAGATAAAATGTATATGTACAATTATAATTTACAAAAAGCTAAGCTAAAGAGTGAGAGTAAACTCTCACCTTTGCTTAGCCATGTTCAAGCTCTTAGATAGCAAATGAAAGAAATGAAGAACAATGTTTTTTTAAAAGAGATTTAAATTTAGAAGTTCTCGGCTTGTGTACAAGCTATGTGCTGAAATCCCTGCAAAACCACTTTGTAAGATAAGACTATGAAGGCTCAAAGAACAAATGAAAGCTCCTTTAAAAATGTATCAAGAATGGATTGCTCTCTCCAAAGACTTCCCCTCACGCTTAATTTTGTAATCCCAACAAGATGTTCCCTCTACAAAATTTCAATCAATAATTAGTTTCATATTTAGCAATAAACAATGATAAGAAACTCTAGAGATTTATTTAAAACCAACTAAAGCATTCTATACCTAGAGCATACTTCTAAATCAAATGTCAATGCAAGATAGCTCGACATTAACAAATCTACAAGAACATATGAAAGCAAATTAGATCAAAGCATGAGTAAAAAGAATTATGCCAATGCTCAACAATTTATCACACTCGAAAATGAGGAAAACCTCATGAATGAAACCCCAAAGTCTTTATTGATATTTCTGAAAGTGTACAAGGCAGCAGTGCTTCCACAAGCACAATAGCTAGTAACAATATTATCTAATGTGAGAGCCCATGGCTCTATTATATAGAGAGTTGGGAGCAAATCCCAATGAAGAATGACAATGACAAATGGCATTGAAGCCAATTCCAATGTAGAAGAGATTAAACAAGTGGCATGAGGTGACAATCCCAAAGATAAATTTGAATTTGTTGAATGGAGCTCCAATGCCAAGTGTAAAAATCGAATTCTGGCAAGTGGAGATCATTTTCTTCTTCCCTTATGTGCCAAATTCAAATTTTATGGTGGAATGACAAGTGTATATGGGTGGTAAACCATGTGGGGATAATTTCCCACAAAAATCTCCACCAAATATTTTCCCAAATCCTCCCAAATGTGCATTAACTTCACAAATTCGAATTTCCAAGTAGCGTTTTCATTTAATGCCAGAAATTCGATTTTATTTGAACACATGTCCTTTCCTTGATTTTAGAAGTCCACATCACCTTGAGACTTCACTTTAACTCCCCCATAATTTTTCACCTCATTTCCACAACATTTAGCATGTGTGGATATTTATTTTTCTCTATTTATTTAATTTATGGCTTAATTAATTCCCAGATTTCCCACTAAACTTAAGAAAAGTGGGTTTTAAAGGTCCAAAACACATTATAAACCCTTCAAAGTGTGTCATAGTAAAAAGTTGAGGGTGAGAGGTGTAATTTTGATTACTCATACCCCATACAAGTTTTTTAGACTACACTTATTACAATTTAAATACAATTTTATTTGCAATTTTTGACCTGTGGAAAATCTAAAAACTAAAAAAATGACTACCTAGACATAACCAAATTCCACGAAATTTTTTGTGTGATCTAGTATGGTAATATACATCGACTCTAGACACTAAAATGTGTCAAGGGCTCAACCTTCAAACCATCACCCCGGTTTTGGGGTAAAATGTGAGTGAAAAAACCTAGAAAATTATCCGCCTCTAAAAAAGAAGGGATAATTAACCAGATAAAAAAAACACTCCAAGGTGTACTCGTTTGCTGATCGAGTCCCAACATCCTAGGCCTGTTACAGACTCAAAACTCATCATTACTAGTATCACTTATTACAATTCCCCGTAGGGTGTGGAATCTGGGTACAAGAAAGATGATGAGAAGATAAAAGTAGAGTTTAAAAACTTTGTTGACTGACGATATCTGATGATACAAGTGTCCTCTGGATCATCCTTGGGCATGGAGCCTTCATATAATCATCAGGTGCCACTCCAGTGGTCAACAGGACGGCCAGAAAGCGGTTAAGAGGAGCGCAGAGGCAACAATTAAGGCAAAAACCTTTGAAGATCTACCGGCAAAGCAGCATTTATTATCAAAATTTGGGGGGAACAGTCAGATTTGAATTCAAATCCCCTTATAAATTGAGCATGCTAGTTCAACAGAGAACACTTTGCATTCTAAAAATTGTTGGAGCCTTTGTTGTCTGACGCATATGAGTTGAGCGTTCTGGGAAGAATTTCTATCACGCCCCTCGTTTGCGAACTGTTCAGAAGCAACCCGAGAGTTATTCATTGAAAGAATGCTTGGCACTAACCCTGCTGAAGCTATGAGTTCAGGTGTTGTTGTTTCTGACATGCCAGGACTAGAAGTTACAAGTATGGAAGCTCTGGCCTCTATGCCTACGGCGCCAAGATCACCTCGGCCGAAGCCCACCACTGCAAAAGAAAAACAACCCACTGCAAAGGTGAAGCACTCCGCAAAGGACAAACAAAAGAAGTCAATGTCGGTGCAAATGTCGTCGAGAAAGAATTCGGAGGTGCGGTAGAAGGAGCAAAGGGGTAAAAAACCGGAGCAAGTAGTGGACCTAGAGGAGGAAGAATTCCCGGGTATCGAGGATGTCGACGCCGAGGGTGTGGAGCCTATGACGAGGCTACCTGAGTATATCCCTCCACGGAAGGGAAAAACTAAAGTAACGAAGGACCCTGATTCAGAGAAATTTGTAATTTCGACACCTTTGCTGCCTGACCAGGTCATGTTCGAAGGTCCTTGGCTAGCGCGCATCTCATTGCTTAAGATGGAGGATTGGGACCTCGCGAACGATGCAAAGTTTCCGCACTTGGCGCCTCACAAGAATATGCAGAAGATTTACTATGATGACATGGGGGTTACCATGTTGAAGCCCATGAAGTGGGTCTGCGATGTTAAGCAGTCAAGGTTGCTCAATATGATGTTAGTGTCGCATTATCACTGCTCCAACATCAACACGATATGTGTGCACCAGCTCCTCACGCTGGTGCATGATGGGTGCCTATGGCTAGGTGAGCCTATCCCCATCACAGACATGTTGATTCACAGGATAACAAGGTTGCCATACAAAGGGGTGAACCATGCCAAAGAGTTTGGAGAAAAAACCGAAGAAAAAGAGTTGGCAGATAGGATGAAGAAGGAATTTAGTCTGATAAAAAAGTCGCGAGGATACTCTATCACGTCCATCTCAGACCCAACAATACCTTTGGCTACCCAGATTCTAGTTGGCAAGTTAATGAGAAAATGTCACGTGGATGAAGTTCTGGTGCCGGTCATCTCACTCGCAGTTTAGTGCGCGAAGGGTGTACAATACAACTGGGCCAAGTATCTCTGTTAGGAGTTCCTCGCGAACTGTCGAGAGGCCTAGGAGGAGAGCAGGCCATTTCATTATGCCTGGCTGCTATTGTCAATCGTTCTAGTTTCCTGGAATTTACCGGAGGATAGCTAGTTTCCTCCACACAAAGAGGAATTGCCTAAGGCAGTGCGTTTTGCCTCATTGTGGGCCACAAAAGATCGAAAGCGTATTAAGGAAACAAAAATCTTTTGGGTTTTGATAGATATGGACCTTCAATCAGCGGCCATGATTGTCTCCCACCTTGTTCACGCAACTATTGGCCTATGTGGAATTTAAAGCCAATTTCCATAAGGTCTCAATCAAGGCGTGCAGAGACCCTGAGCAGAAATGGCACCAGTTGCCTTATATGGTGACGGACACAGATATACAAGAAGTTGTGGGGCTTTGACCTCTGGAATGGTGTGCGCCTACGAAATTAGATGCAAGAACAAGCACAGGCGCAGAAAGATCTGTTGCGCAAAAGTGGAAGGATGCCACTCAAAAGGCTGCGCATGCATTGACAGAACAAAAGAAGAAGTTGCTAAGGAAACTACGGAGAAGGCTCGAATGGAAAAAGAGTGTGCTGCTAAAGCGCAGGCATAAAAGGAGCAACAAAAGTCGCAAGAAGGCGACAAATTGGCTTCGCCAGAAACAGAAGAACAAGAGATGTCAAACCAGGGCGGAGGTGGTGACGAGGGGCAGAGCACCCCGTTCATTTTGAAGAAATGAGGGAAGGAACATACTGGAGGATCATGAAAGAAACAAAAGTCTGATAAGCAAACACATGTCGATCCAATGATATTGACCGAAGGCGATCTCGACGAGATCAGAGATAAAGTGTGGGATACAACAACAGAGGTGTTGCAACAGTTCGAACAGCAATACATCTAGACGTTGGGGAGCGTCCAAAAGGATCTGCACGAGCTGCAAATCCAGGCAAACAAGATTCAGATGGACGTCGAAAAGGCGAGCGGTGCGCAAGCGAGCCTGAGGCAAGACCACAGTGTTGTCATGGAGATTGAATGGTCTCTGGATCTCAAATTCTTTCCTTCACCAAAGGGGTCGGTCTGCGTGGAATCGAACAAGGATTGTGCGATGCTTCACACAGTAAAGATCTGGGATTGAACCTTGCCGCGTTGCTGCTCGAGTCTCTTCATGCTCTACATCAGGGGGTCTCCGATGAGCTAAAGATCATAGAACAATGCGCACTCACTATGGTCAGTACACGTAGCTCTTTGCAGAAAAACTTAGGCATTGAAGGAACAGGACTTGCGAACACAATGCCAGAACCTGGTCATAGCAATTGAGCAAGCCTGCAAGTCCATGCCTGAGCTCAATATACCCGAAGATGCAGAGGCCTCCGCTAAAGTGAGGAAATTGGTTGTCGGAGTGCGCGCGACAAAAGAAGAGGTCGATAAGGTGACTTTCAATCTTCAGATGCAAATAGTTGAGATGTAGTTGACATTGCAGCCGACCACACCACTGGAGGTTCGAGAACAAAGAGGTGCGGCGATAAAAGAATCCATGGCTCAGCTAGATGTCGCAGTTCAAGGTTGCGACCAACTCTTCATTCAAGTAATGGGCTTCTAGGATACACTACAGGAGGATCCTACGTTGCAGCAGTTGAACACAGAAATTAGGGAAGCGCAATACCCAATTGTCTACCAGTGCAATGCTTCGCATGCTTGTAGGAAGGCAAGACAAAATCTATGCAGATCCAGGAGTTGCAGAAAAAGCAGTCCTTGCTCAAAGCCCAGCTTGAGCCTTGGACAAAGGAAGCCTGCCAGTTTTCACAAAACATTCATGAGAAGTTGAATGCAATGCAACAGACACAGAGGACTATGCAACTGGCAGTAGAGGGACCAACCACAGAGAAATTGTTCCAGGAAGTAAAACAAGTAGCAGAACAAAGTACCGCAGAGTGTTAGGCGCTGACCAACGCATTCAGCGAACTCTGCCAGAAAATGGAACAACCAGCTAAGTGACTCGAGGGCGAGTCACGATCTTTGTGTTGGGGCCCTATTGGGATGGGGTCCCCTGGATCAGTTTGGGTTAGTTAACTCAAATTTTGCATACAATTTTGTAAAAGATGTAAATTCTCCACGATATGTGGAAGCGGAGCGCGTAGATGAATAAGAGTCAAAGGGGCTTAGTCCCCTGTTTTGGGTAAAGTCTTGAGTCGGTTTTGAGATTCACCCATGATCCACGGACCATGGAATTATATTGAAAAGTCTATAAATAGTTGAGTCTTAGCGAGTCTTAGAAGTAAGTTGTGATAGACAATTGGGTACATTGAAGAGTTTTGTTGTCTTGGGCAAGAGCTAAGGCAGGAAGGCTCTGCTTCCTGCGCTTAGATAGAGGCCTAGGTAAAATTCGCAGCTAAGTGCGTAGACACCTGCAGCTGTGTGCAGGGTAAGAAGAGTCTGTAATCAGTAAATTGAAGATCAGTAAAGACAGTTTTCCAAAGAATTACTAAGTTTTTCCGTTTGTATCTGTTTATATTATATGTTGCCGATGAATGACATGTTTTATGAAATAATGATTGAATGCTACATGAATGTCTTGAATATATCTTAATAATGTATGAAATGAATGCTTAGCCATTTTCGCGAAGTTACAGGCCTTTTCTCTTATGTTTTCTAATGAATTAAGTAGATCTACACGAACTCCAATCTAGGGTTACTTTTTGATGTGCGTAAATAGGTAAATTGACTATTTAAGGCCTACAAGGAGTGATCGTGGACCTACACGAAGGTCTGAAGGCCGCTTTAACTCAAGTTACAATAACAAGCCCTAGAAGTCTATCGAACTACGCGAAGGCAAATCCAAGGTGCTGGAAGACATCACACTAGTCTCTGAATGCAAAAACTTGGTTCTTGCATCCCCCAACACTGCTTCGGATGAGACTACAACCTGCGCTACACGGGTTGTTGCCAAAAGGGCAAGCAATGTAGAGTTTTGTGAGTTGGCACAACTAACTCTAAACCTAGGTCATGACCCCCTAAGCCAACAGTCTCCTTGATCTTGCTCACATAACCTATGTTGTGAATATTCTAGATAACCTCATCAATAACAATGAGAAAAGGAATACCTCCTTTGAGAATGACGAAGAGTTGGATCTTGTGAGACTCCAAATCATGCAAGAAAGAATGGATGAATATAGTAGCTCATGCAAGAGGTTAATAAGGGAATGTAATTATAATGAAGTATTCTCCCGCTTATATGATGAAGAGGTGAAGCGTCATAAGATGAAATGTGAATATAAAGAGAACGCTACTAATGTTCTCCTCCTAGAAGCATATTACCAAAATCATGTAACAAATACCTTAGCCATTGTTCTTCAAGAGAAGAGGGAAGAAGAGAGGTCATGTTGGTTAAACAACCAAGATGAAGATAACCTTGCGGATCTTGGTGATGAGCAAGAAGATGAGTCCTCATTAGGTCCACATGATGAACAATATGACTTTGAAAACATGGGTGTTGGGAAGGATGAGTTTATGGAAAGTGAAATTGAGACCTTTCTCAAGGATATTACTCCCAATGACTCTTCTTTTGAAAACCTTGAGGAAATTGATCCCATTAGCCCCTTGAAAGATGACATTGGAGATTACTTCCACATTGAAAAGAAGAAGTGGGAAATCATTGGTCCTCAATTTGATTATGCTCCCATTTATGATACCGACAAAGAAGATGTGGTTGAGATTGGTTTTCCCTTTATCCCAGGCATTACTTGCGATGACATACCCATCAATACCCTTGGAAAGGAGAATTATTATTTTCCCTTGCATGAAGGACAGTTGAAAATGATCGATTCTCCTCTTGATGAAAACCCAATCTTTGATGCTTATAATAAGGAAAGCAATGAGGCTCCTACCTACCCACCTCATGATTATATATTCAAATTGCTTGAGCCTTTAGATTATGGGGAAGGAAAAACAATCAAATATGACACTTCACCCTCCCCTTTGACTTTCCCTCTTGTTTGTCATCTTAAGTATTCCTCAAGTAAGTCCCTCATCCCTTTTGCTACGACCTCGAGTGACCATGCCCCTTTCCCCCTTTCTAAATATCGTGTCAAGGACGAACCCTTCATTGAATATACCTTATCCTCTTTGACTCACCTGCAAGGTTTTGATCACTCCATGACCTCCCCTCTCCTATGTCACCATCACATTGAGCAACCCATTTGTTGCATTCCTTCTTTCTCTCACCCTTCGTTCCCTTCTCATCACAACCATGTGACATCTTTAAAGCGTGATATTATAAGCAGTGATTGTGATGAGGAGTTCCTGAGAGTTATCTTTCATTCCACCATTGTGTACTTAGAAGGAAAGCTCGGGACCTCTAGATCGACCTATTTCTTTATCCAAGGACTTCCCTTTACCTCGGATGGAGATCATGTTTTCCCACCTCCCACCCGCTTCATCTGCCATGTGACTATGTCCACATTCGATTTGGGAGTTGTTACATGAGTAATCATATTGGCAGGCATATGTATATTGATGTGATGATATGTTGGTTGCACTAGCTTTATGATTACACTTAGTATATATGCATGTTAGGATAGGATGCATTGCATGATGAATTTTTCATTAGAACTAATGTCATATGATATTTCTCATGGTAGATAAATGCATCTTTGCATATTTTATTTTTCTGTTGATTCTATGGCCTGACACTAAGCATGTGCGATCATGAGATGTCACGAAAGCATGTTGCCCCATGTTCTTCATCTATTATACGTGCAAGTAACAGGTCTATGGTAACCAAAAGATTGTTGGAGTTCTCGTGACCTCCCATTCGAGTAGGTTTGTCCACTTCTTCAAGAGATCACGTCCCAGTTGGAGCCAAATGTTATTCACCGTTTTGTGGGTAATATCCCTAGGAGAATTTTTTTCTCCAAGATAGTCCTCCGTCGTCAGCCAGTGGCCCCTTGCAACCACCAGCTAGCTCATTGTGTCATTTCTCTGCCACCTGAGCCAACTATGTGGTCCTTCACTCATCTGGCATGATCGTAGGTTTGAAGGTGGCCCTCCGAACCTAAAGGTAGGACTTGTCATTTGGTAATTGAGTAATGTAGTTTGCTTATCATGGACACTTCTGGGCATGGATTAATGGGGGGATTCGGCGAAAAAAATGGGCTAGGTCTGTGCTCTTGTCCCCAAGACCCCTTTTCGATATTAACCTTGGATTCTAGTCCCGTGAGATCTCTTTTACTGACCATTTGGCTTTAGGGATGGTATTTCACGAGAAACCCTGATTTTGGTTGCATGGTTCCACTTCTTTATCCGCATATGTCACCCCCTTTTCCACTCATTACTTCCACGTTCATCATTTCTCCCACCTGGGTCCACATTCCTCCACTAGGTCCACATAGGGCTAGCTCACCCCTTCTCCTTGCCCACACCTTGGGTTACGCCTAAAATGATGCCCCGGAGGTTGATGCAGCTAAAAAGAAAAGTAAAAGCATATTTGGCCACATTCAACAGGAAAATGTACCACAAAATGCAAAAGATGGTCGGGACAAAACACATTTAGCATGTGGGCAAAAGCCAATACATGAGCTCCCCATCATCATGGCCATCACCCTAGTTCCTACAGGTTCTATGAGCCTCATTCATCATATAGGAACCCATGATTGTCCCAACCCCTGGTGGGAAATGAACCATCCTACCTTAAAAGGGGGTATCCACTGCTACATCTCACACATCATGTTCATACCCGTTGAGCCCCGAGCAGTTAATTAAAGAAAAATCATGAAAAGTCAAAAGGCATATAAAGAAGGGTGGAAAAATCAAGGCCGGGGCACCTCATGTACCACGATTGCTCCCTCCTATACATTATATACCCAAGTATGGGCTTCCCTTTTATTGGCTACCGTTGTACCCCGGCATGTGACCTAGGGCTTCCCATTCCCATCCCCTACTTCATTCACCTCTCTATCACATACCACCACCTTTAAAGGATGTACCTTGAACCTATTGTCCCCTTTAGAAGTAGAAACCACCTAATAGGATACTTGGTTAACCCCATTTGGAGCTTGGAGACATTAGCACATGCCAAAGCCCATTATGGAAGGGCAGGCCATTATTAAGTCTCCACCTGTGGTCCATGGTTGGTAAGTTAATTTACTCGATTTATCTAATGATTTATTGTACTAGAAAGCTAGGGGATGCATTGGATCTTATGCAGGATTGCAGATGGTCTCCATCTTGGCTTTGATCTCCCTATACGGGGTCCTAATTCTCTAGAGGGCTACATTGGTACATGTAGGGTGTGCATTGAGACCCATGGACCTCCACAGCAGCAGACAACACTCCATGGATCCCCACAACCATTCATAAATTGCTCGTGGTTCACCTATTGGACGAGGAAGATGCACCTAGTTCACCTTTGCCCTGCCAGCGCCACAGATGTACCATGCACTTGGCAGATGACCTAGGACTTTTAACACGATGTGGCATCACCTACACCATCATCAGAGCCCTTGCAGGTGATCTACAAGCATCTTCGACTCATTTGGAGACCCATGAGGTTATTATTATGCCCCCACACCCACTGGGAGCACCACAGGTTTATTGTTGGAGAACAAGGGACCAACTCCTTGTCCATCACTTTTGAGGGTCCTATTCTTCATTATGGCATCTATGGACCTCACCAGGCCTCTTAAAGGGCCCTACGACATGTATTATTCATCATTTGACCTCTTAAGAGGCTTATTATTTCATTTGTGAGCTAGTTTGGTGGGCTTGTCACCAAAATTTAGGTTATTGACACATTATTTTATTTTTGGGGCTTATGAAGGCCTAGGAGACTAATTTGAACTCCTCATTAGTGTATAAATACAAGTGAGAAGAGTTCATTTGCTCATCATCACTTTGGATTGGATCACTTCTCTCTCTTGAGAATTTCGCACCTTTTTTTGAAGGATGAATTGAAGCTTTATGGATGAATTTTGACGTTTGGATTTGGTTTATCTTATCTTGGAGTTTCTCTATTGTCAAATTGTGGATGGTTGGATATGTTCTATTACATGTAAGTACATGCTTTTAACCCTATTCTTGTTTTACTTTGTCATATACATTGGGTTGGGAATTTCGCTATTTTTAGGGCAAATTGTTGCAGGAATTTACTGCTTAAATTGTGGAATTTTGTCTCTCTATATATAGCATCTCTCAATGTATGGGCCATGCAATTTTCAATGAAATTTCCTAGGGATAATTCTATCAACGAATTCATCTTGATAAGCCATCAAATTTTGCAAGTCGAAGTATAAAAGTTGTAAGATTGCTTCCCTTTGTCCTAGAAGGCTAGGGAGGTAGTCTTAAGGCCTCCTTACTAAGAAACTGTAATATCCCATTTCAGAGATTTTCCCAAACCCCAGCAAAACTCCAACCAGATACGTATAAATGATGTAATAACTGGGAAAAAAAATAACAGTGGTGCAACATATAATAATGTGAACATGAAATATAAGCAAATACTCAAGAAAAGCAGCAAGAAATGCTAAGCCATTTTATTATACTGAGTAATAGAATGAGCACAGGAGGTGATCAGAAAGATGGCACCTCGACTTGCACAAGGCAAGTGAAGAAATACACTCAAAATAGCAAAGGAATGGCTTTTCTCTGAACTGCGTCCAAGCTGCTAGAGAACTGCCATGCTGCTACTGCTGTTGGAAAACAAATGAGGATTTGGGGTTGTTCCCCTCCTCAAAAAAGCCTGAAACTCTGGAATCGGACTTTACTCAAGAAACCCAAAAAACCCAGAAAGCTTTTCTGAAATGGCCAACCCCCAAAAATCGCCCCCTTGAGGACCCACGCAGTCCCTCAAGGCTCTGTGTTGCCACTGAAATAAACCCACCAAAACTCTGTCTGAAACTCAGCCAAAATCCTCCAATGTGCAAGGGTTGATCCCCTGCTCAATCCCCCAGCACAAATCCCTTTGCAAACCTCAATCCAGAACTCCTGCCAGAAAGAACAGCGTCATCCCTCTCAAGACTGCGAAGTCATCCCAGATGCTCAATCCTCCTGCCAAAACGCTGATGAAACTACTGCAAAAATACTGATGAAAATACCTTGCCCGAGCAGGCACTCGTAGTCCCCCGAGGCTAAGGGTGAGATATCTGAACGAAGACACTCAATGCACTAAACAGTGTTGCAGACTTAGCTAAACAGCCAGCATGCTCTAAGTCGAAGTGACTAGCTCAAATGCACATAATCGAATGCCAAAATGAGTAGGCTCCTCTCTCTAATATAGCATTTACCTCTCTCAATCCCACAGCCCACCTCCTCCAACGCAATTCCTCTCTTGCCACGTGTTTCTTTCCTTCTGCGCAGTCCCTCCAAGTGTCTGCGTGGGCTCCATCTCTGCGTCCCCCTTTGGCCCCCCTTGGCTCACCTTTAAGTCACAACGTTGTGCTACTAGGGAGTGACTTTATTCTAAAAGTGAGTTATGTCACCCTTTACTCACCTTTTTATTCATAACTAACTATAGAAGGAAAAATTGAGCAAAATCGAATATTCCAATTAGCCATGGCTAATTAGGAATATTACAGTCTCCCTCGGCAAAATGTTGCTTGTCCTCAAGCAACTGGAGTGATGGATGCTGCAAAATTCTCTCGCTCTCCCAAGTGGCATCCTCATCCGGTAAATTCTTCCACCTCACCAAGAATTCCTGGACCGTCCTGCTCTGCAGCTACCTCTCCCTGGTATCAATAATAGCCTCTGGCTGCAATACCAAATGCCCCTCATCATCTATGGGTGGTAGCTCATCTGTCACTATCACCTGCTGCCCCAATGCCTTCTTCAGGCATGATACATGAAAAACATTATGAATCTTTCTGCCTTGGGGCTGCTCCAACTCATATGCAACCTGTCCAATCCTGCGTATCACCCTGTATGGTCCATAAAAGCAGGGCTTGAGCTTCTCAACCCCCTTCTGCTTCAGTGACGACTGTTGGTATGGCTATAACCGCAGGTGGACCAAGTCCCCTACCTCAAACTGTCTCTCCACCCGACCCCTGTCAGCATATAGTTTTCGTTGGTTTTGCGTTGTAGCCATATTGTCCTTGAGAGCTCGGAGAATATCCTGACTCTCTTGGATCCAAATCTTGGCTCTCGGAGCCTTGCTATCACCAAACATCAGGTCAACAAAAAACAAAGGATGATATCCATACAAAGCATAGAACAGTGACATACCAATGGACATGTGATGTGTAATGTTGTAGCAGTACTCCCCCAGATGCAGCCATCTCAGCCATGCTCGTTGCTGCCCACTGACATAGTTACGCAAGTAGCCCTCCAGCCACTTGTTAACTATCTTTGTCTGCTCGTCCATCTGTGGGTGATAATTGGTACTCGGCGTCAACTCCGTCCCCACCAATCGTAAAAGCCCCTGCCAAAACCCGCCCATGAAACGGTTGTCCCTGTCACTGACAATGGTCTTAGGAAGACCATGTAGCCTAAAGACCTCTCTGAAGAACAGCTCGGCCACCTGTGTTGCTGTGTAGTGTGCGGATATGGCAAAAAAATGTGCATACTTTGTCAGTCGATCAACGACGACAAAGATACAATCCTTGCCCTGTACTACGGGCAACCCTGTGATGAAGTCCATCGAAATACACTCCCATTTCCCCTCCGGAATGGGAAGAGGCTGCAATAAACTTTCGGGATGGCTCATCTCCCCCTTGTTCCTCTGGCAAACATCGCACTCCCAGATATGCTGGAGTACATCCTCCTTGAGGCCCTTCCATGAGAACCTCTCTCTAATGGCCCTTTAGGTTTTGGTAAACCCCTGATGGCTAGACAGAGGTGAATCATGTGAAGCCTGAAGTATCTTCTTCTTGAGCTAAGATCCCTCAGTCAAGAAGATCCTGTCCCTGTAGTAGATGATCTCATCGACCACCCTGTACCTGTCATCCGCCACCTGCCCATCCAGAACCTCACACACAAACCTGTCCTTGGAGTACTCTACTAAAAGTCGAGCCCTCCAGTCTGTGTCCAAGCTCATAAGAGTCAACGTGGCTGGTTTCCGTGAAAGGGCATCTGCTACCACGTTGTTCTTGCCCTTGACATACTCAATGTCAAAGTCATATGCTTGGATCTTACTAATCCACTTCTGCTGCCTCTCCTGTCGCTGCTTCTGCTCCAAAAAGAACCTGAGGCTGTTGTGATCAGTCCTCACCCTGAACCTGTTACCCACTAAATACTGTTGGAACTTGGCCAATGAATGCATGATGGCCAGCATCTCCTTGTCATATATAGGATACAACCTCTCATGCGGACGGAGCTTCCGGCTCTCATAGGCTATAGGGTGACCTCCCTGCATCAATACTAGGCCTATCCCCTCTCCCACTGCATCACACTCGAAAACAAATGGCTGCGTGAAATCTAGCAATGTAAGCACTAGGCGGCTGCTCATAACCTCCTTGAGCCTGTCAAAGGCTCGTTGCGCTGTATCCGACTAGCTGAATGCCCCCTTCCTCGTCAGATCTATCAGGGGTGCAGCAAGCTGTGAGAAACTCTTGACAAACTTCCGGTAGTAAGTACAAATGCCAACGAATCCCCGAAGTTCTGTCACGTTCCTCGGCTCCGGCCATTCTCTGATGGCCCCGATCTTCTCCTCATGGACTCTCACGCCGTCCACCCCTATGATGTGTCCCAAGTACAACATCTCCGTCAACCCAAACTCACACTTGGAGATCTTGGCATAGAATTGTTGCTCCTGCAAGATATGCAACATTGTCTCAATGTGCTGGAGATGCTCCTCCCAAGTCCTGCTGTAAATAAGGATATCATCAAAGAACACCAACACAAACTTCCTCAAGTGACTACGGAAGATGTGATTCATACAGGACTGAGATGTAGCGGGGGCGTTGGTTAGCCCAAAGGGCATCACCAAGAACTCAAAGTGCCCATAGTGACACCTAAAGGCGGTCTTGGGAATGTCCTGCTCCCGCACGCGAATCTGATGGTACCTAGATCTCAAAGCAATCTTTGAGAAGAACCGTGCTCCTCTCAACTCATCCATCAACTCATCAATCCTGGGTATGGGGTACCTGTTCTTCAGTGTCTTCTTGTTCAGGGCCCTGTAGTCAATGCACATCCTCAATCTGCCGTCCTTTTTTTTCACCAATACCATAGAAGAAGCAAAAGGACTCGTGCTCGGCCGAATGTGCCCAAGAGCCAGCAACTCCTAAATGGCCCGCTCAATCTCATCCCGATAGGCCTTGGAATGCCTATAGGGGTAGTAATCACTGCCTGTATGCCCTGCTCAAGCTCAATGGTGTGCTCAAACCCCCGGTCCGGTGGCTGTCCCGGCGGAATCTCCCCAAATACTATGGCATACCGGTCAAGGATGGACTATATCTCTGGATGTACCGTCTGCCCTGTAGTCCCTGCCTCTGATGCACGCAGCTCCACTGCCCACTCCACGTCTCCCTTCCGGAAGACTGCCTCCATCCGATGAGCCGAAACAGTCTGAGGCGGATATGTGTGTTGTCCCTATATCTTCTCATGCCTCCTTGTCTTCTCATCATCCCACTCCATCTCTAGGGTCTTCCAATCTGTCGTGACCTTCCCTAGAGTGATAAGCTACTGAACACCCAGTATCATGTTGGTGTCTGGAATATCGACCACGAAAAAGTGGTAAGTCGGTGTATAGGTGCCCATCATCACTGATAGCTCTGGAACATAACGAGCACACATCATGGTCTGATCTCCTGAGACCAAAACTGAAAACCCATCGAAGCTCTTTGTCTGTATACCTCTCCACTCAACCATCTGTGCATCGATGAAGTTGTGGGTTGCCCCACTGTCAACCAAAACCGATACTCGCTGGCCACATACTGTCCCCCTTACGCACAGCATCAAATACTTGGGAACTCCTCGCAATGCTGCAAGGGCCCCTCTTGTAGGTGCAAAAGTTGCACCACCTGCTGCTGGCGGTGGAGGTGGCAAAGGACCTTGCACGGCATGACTATCTCCTGCATCCACATCATCCTCCTCATCCTCTTCCCGGTTGCTCTCGGAGAAGACCTCAATAAAATGTGCCTTGCCAGTAGCACATCTATGTCCCGGTGCCCACGGCTCCTGATAGGTAAAGCACAACTGCTTCTTCTTCAACTCCCTCCTGGCATCATCGTCAATCTGCGCTCGTCCTAGATTCCCCTTTGGAGGTGGAATCCTCACATCCTTCCCCTTAGACTGGAAAGTCTGTCTCTAGGGGTAAGGTGTCCGGGTCCTGGGTAAGACATCCTGTAAATCCCGGGTCCTGCTGATAGCATCCTGGAGTGTGGCTGGTCTAGTGGATTTGACTAAACCCCGAAGTGGCTTTGCTAACCCTTCAACGTACATGTAGATCCTCCGTGCCGTGGATAGATCTGGCACCATCACTGAAACCCTCAAGAAATCTGCAATGTAGGTCTTTGGGCTTCCGGTCTGTTTGAGCCTTGTCAACTCAACAAAACGCTGCTCTAGATCCCTCCGGTCGAACCTCTCTATCAATCTCCTGGTGAACTCAACATATGTCGTCACTGTGGAGTGTCCGAGTGTAACCATCCCATGGAACCACCAATCCTGGGCCTCACCATCCAAATGTAATGTCGCCACCTTGATGGCCTTCGTCTCCGACATCTGGTTAAGCTGGAAATAAATGTCTAGCTTCTCCACCCAAGACTTTGCCGAATTGTTTGATGAGCCATCAAACATAAGCAAGTGGAATCTACTAGCTGCACGGTGGGTGTCACCATCATGATAATGTTGGTATCCTCTGTGATGGTCGCGGGGTCTACTATCCCACTAGAGCTGAACAAAGTCTCTGAATAAGAGAGCCTCCCTGAACTCCTGCCCATAGGCCTGGTACTCTGCAAAATAATCGCCCATATGACCGGGCTCTGCCTCCTGCTGAGCTCCAGCCCCTGTGTCTGCTCCTAAGACAGTGGGCATGGTAGAGCGTGTGAGGCCACCTACTAAGTAGTATCACGCTGCTCTGGCAAATGGTGGGATGCACCCGATCCCTCACCAACCTGGAAAACTCGTGGGCTCTCACGCTATCTAGCCTCTACTGCTGTGAATCTTTGCCCCGTCACCTCAATCTGCCTCGACAGATCCTGCACTGATTTGAGGAGCATATCCGCAAATCTCTTACTGTCCTCGTCTGCCATCTGCTTTGCGTCCGCCATAGGCTCTTTCTGTTATGCGTCCACCACACGCTCCTCCTGTTCTGCGTCCACCACAAGAACACAGTCTCCCTCCCCGTAGGTATTCTCCAACCTACGTCTAGTGTCTCTGTATCTCCTACCTCAATAACAAATGTAAGGCTTTTCCCCCGGTGTCATAGATTGCTAGCTCCACAGGCTGAGCCAGATCTATGCTCTGATACCACTATAATATCCTGTTTTAGAGATATTCCCCAAACCCCAGTAAAACTCCAACCAGATACGTATAAATGATGTAATAAACGGGAATAAAAATAACAGTGGTGCAACATAATAATGTAAACATGAAATATAAGCAGATACTCAAGAAATGTTAAGCCATTTTATTATACTGAGTAATAGAATGAGCACAGGAGGTGATCAAAAAGATGGCACCTCGACTTGCACAAGGAAAGTGAAGAAATACACTCATAATAGCAAAGGAATGGCTTTTCTCTGAACTGTGTCCAAGCTGCTAGAGAACCGTCGTGTTGCTGCTAGTGGTGGTGGTGGAAAACAAATGAGGATTTGGGGTTGTTCCCCTCCTCAGAAAAAGCTGAAACTCTGGAATCGAACTCTACTCAAGAAACCCAGAAAAACCCAGAAAGCTTTTCTGAAATGGCCAACCCCCGAAAATCGCCCCCTTAAGGACCCACGCAGTCCCTCAAGGCTCTGCGCTGCCACTAAAATAAAGCCACCAAAACTCTGTCTGAAACTCAGCCAAAATCCTCCAATGTGCAAGGGCTGATCCCCTGCTCAATCCCCCAGCACAAATCCCTTTGCAAACCTCAATCCAGAACTCCTGCCAGAAAGAACTGCGTCATCCCTCTCAAGACTGCGCAGTCATCCCAGATGCTCAATCCTCCTGCGAAAACGCTGATGAAACTACTGCAAAAATACTGATGGAAATACATTGCCCGAGCAGGCACTCGTAGTCCCCCGGGCTAAAGGTGAGATCTCTGAACGGAGACACTCAATGCACTAAACAGTGTTGTAGACTAGCTAAACAGCGAGCGTGCTCTAAATCAAAGTGACTAGCTCAAATGCACATAATCGAATGCCAAAATGAGGAGGCTCCTCTCTCCTTTATAGCGTTTTCCTCTCTCAATCCCACGGCCCACCTCCTCCAACACAATTCCTCTCTTGCCACGTGTTTCTTTCCTTCTGCGTAGTCGCTCCAAGTGTCTGCATGGGCTCCATCTCTGCGTCCCCCTTTGGCCCCCCTTGGCTCACCTTTAAGTCACAACGTTGTGCTACTAGGGAGTGACTTTATTCTAAAAGTGAGTTATGTCACCCTTTACTCACCTTTTTATTCATAACTAACTATAGAAGGAAAATTTGAGCAAAATCGAATATTCCAATTAGCCATGGCTAATTAGGAATATTACAAAAACAAGGTCCTCATTCATATTTATCATAGACTCCATTCTCCCAAGAATAAGGCACTGATCTACCAAGAGGTGGTCACTCAAAGTTCAACTCCTTTTCACCTTTTTTTAGGTCTAGCCAAGTTGGGTCACCTAGGGCATCATTTCCCGACAAAGTAGCCCTCCTAAAAGTTCTATCTCCTAGCCTCTTCTGCACTGGCATGTCTTCAAGGCCTCCTCCAATTTTGAAGCCATTCCAACAGTGGAGTTGTGACAAAATCCAAGCCCTATCTCTGTGATCAAACTTTGCCCTAGTATCCCCAAGGCTAGTGCCTCATAGGATCAATTCAACACTTTTAAGTGAAAATTCTTACTTTGATCATTTTCCCCTTCTTGTCTGGGTTAAGAACATTATTGGTTGCTAAATCCTTGTCCCTTGACCTAGGCTGGGTCCACCTAGTCTCGTGTGGTCCCACTCCTTTGGAAAGACAATTCTTCAAGAACCATTCGAGATATGAATTTCAATAAGGATTTTAGGGACTAGAAAACTCTTTCACAAGTCATATTCCATAAACCTAACCCTCAAAATCCCCACATCCTTCTCCTAGAAGACATTGTAACTTGCTTGGAAAGCAAGCAAGGTCCATTCTTGACCCTCTTCTGGAAAGGAATTATTTGGGTCACTTTATATCCACTTGTCGATTTATCCTTCATTTGTGATTCCATATATACCGGGTCTCCTCCCATTAGTAAAAGTCCGTAAATAGTAGGGAGCCTTAGCTGAGGTGACAGTGGGCTAAGTCTCCATTTGTTGCCCTTGGTTTAGCAATTGACCCTTTAGGAATCCCCTTTAGGTCCCCTGCTAGTTTGAGCAGTAACAGACCCTACTGGGGATTTGACTCCCCTTTATGAATAGTATATTCCAAATTTGAATATCTCAGCTATTGCTTATTATTTTGAAGTGTTAGTGTTGAAAAATGTGTAACTAGGTTTGGTCTTCATAAATATGAAATGTACTTTTGATTCTTGTAAAGTGTAAAATGAAAGAAAATTATTATTATTATTTTTGGAGCATGAGTTTCATGCTCAAGGTCTTTTATTTTATAGGTCAAGCACCCATTGGGTGCTTCTAAGTTCTAGGGTTTGTCCTAGGTCAAGAAGTAAAAAGATCCATTGTCATAAGTTGAAGACCCCTTCGGGCACATTGTAACTTGTAAAGAAAATTAATTTTGTCATTAAAAGTGTCAATATACCCTTCAAGACCAAGTCGGCCTCACAGCTGGCAATTTAGCCTAAAATAAGGAGCCACATCCACCTTAACAAGCCTATATAAAGGAGGAAACCCGACCCCCTTGAAGCACATTCATCACTCACTCATTCTAGCGAAAAAGGAAGAAGAAGAAGGCAACAAAGAAGGAAGAGGACAAAGAAGAGTTTGGTTTGGGCTATTTCTCTCTCACACATGCGAAGGAGGACCAGGGTTTTTGCAGCAAATCTAGGGTTTTCATCTACAAGTTCAATCTTGGAGAAAAGAAGACAAGAAGGTCAAGCAAAGGTCATGAGAGGTCATCCTCAAGCTCCAGAAGTTAGAGAAAGCCAAGCGAAGGTCTAAGGAAGCCTTGGAAAGCTAAATGAGGCTCACATGCATGGCAACAACAACTGCTTTGGGGCCGAAAATTCCAAGTCTGCAGTGGAGGCCGAAATTCTGTAGCTAGAGGTAGAAATTGTGCTACTGGAAGAGATTTGACTGGGTTTGACTTAGACAAGGAAAGCACATCATCCAGAAAGGTTGGATTTGGTCTTGGAGGGTATTGGTCTTGGTCTAAAGGTCTTGGAATTCGTCAATTGAAGAATCATAAAGAGGAGGAGAGATTTGCAGGTTTTCCTCTCAAGTGGGGAGATTTTGGCCCTGGCTTGCAACCTATATTTTGTGTTCTTGTTCTTCTTGTTTTTGTAGTTGTTTGATGATACACAAACATAATAATAATAAGAGATGCTAATAAGTAAGATAAGTAAACAAGCATCACAAGTAGTTATCAAGTAAAGAGAAATCACTCTAATCATTGCCCTATAGATTTGTCAACATGGTATCAGAGGTACGGTTGGCTAAGGGCATTATGAAGATCTCTACTACAATGAAGAAGTTTCTCAATAAGTGTTCAAAGGTAGCAAACCATTTCAAGAAAGGCATCAAAGAAATATGGAATCTCTTATTTACTCCAAAGAAGGAAGTGACCGAGACAAAAGACGAAGGACTCTTTTCAACACTCACAGGCACATTTCAAGATGAAAGCATTTGGGTGATTGACAATGGAGCATCAAGGCATATGATTGGTCTTCACAAGCAACTAAAGACACTATCAAAAGGAAAGTCTTCTTACCATGTAGAACTTAGAAATAATAAGATCTATCCTATGCAAGGAATTGGATCAACCTCAATAGAACTAGAGAATGGAGGTAATATTCATCAACAACATCCTATTTGTTCCAGGTTTGCATAAGAATTTACTTTCCATTTCAAGTCTAGAAGATAAAGGTGATAGAGTGGCTTTCAATGATGGAAAAGTTGTAGTATGGAGTAAGAACTCAAGCATAGAAATTGCTAGAGTAATTTCTATTTATGAAGGAAGTCTTTACAGGTTGATATCTCTTCTTGCTCAAGCTTTGATTCACATTGAAATTAGCCCATGTGAACTCTAGCATAGAAGATTTGGTCATCTCCATTTCAAAATCCTTCCAACTCTAAGTTCTATAGTAGATGGAATCCCCGAATTGAAAGAAGATCGCGAAGGAGTATGCAAGGGATGTGCATTAGATAAGAACACCAAGAGACCATTTGGAAACAGTGGCTCACGGTCAAAAGAAATCTTCGATCTTATTCATTCCGATGTTTGTGACAAATCTGTGATAACTTCCAAATGGATCTATAAGATCAAACATGCAGTAGATGGAAGTATTGACAAGTATAAGGAAAGATTTGTGGCTAGGAGCTTCTCTCAACAAGAAGGCATTGACTATGAAGAGGCATTTGCTCTAACAGCAAGGTATACAACTATACGTTCGTTGGTCTCTTTGGTAGCCTTGATGGGATGGAACATCCACTAAATGGATGTCAACACTGCGTTCCTAAATGGCATAATTGATGAGGAAGTCTATCGAGAACAACCCTTGGGATTTGAAGTTAAATATAGAAAGGCATATGTTCGCAGATTGAAAAAGGCATTATATGGCCTCAAGCAAGCACCAAGGGCATGGTATGCTAGGATGGATGCATACCTATAGAGATTAGGCTTCACAAAGAGTTCTGTTGATCTGAACCTTTGTATTAAGGTTGTGAAGGGAGAACTAGTAATCATTCTTTTGTACGTAGATGATCTTCTCTTGATAGGTGTAGAAGGTCAAATTGAAGAATGCAAGAAGCAACTAGCAGCAGAATTTGACATGAAGGATCTAGGGCTTATGCACTACTATTTGGGACTGGAAGTCTGGCAAGGACCTGATGAGATCTATATAGGTCAAGGAAAGTATGTGATCAAGATGGAAGAAGTTTGACATGATGGATTGCAAACCAATAACAACCTCGATGATCACAAACCTGAAAAGACTAAGGAGTTCTGAATCAAGCCCTGTGGATCCTTCCAGGTATAGACAATTGATTGGCTCACTGATGTACTTGGTGAATACACAACCAGACATATGTTTTGCAGTAAATGTTCTCAGTCAATTCCAAGTGGATCCGAAGCATGATCATTAGATAGCAGCAAAACATATCCTAAGATATCTGCATGGAACCATCCACTACTGCTTGAAATATGATAGGAGGAATGATGTCCACTTGATGGGATATACAGATTCCGACTGGGGAGGCAGTGAATAGGATGGAAGGAACACTACAGGGGGATGTTTTAGTTTGGGATCCTCCATGATCTCATAGATGAGCAGAAAGCAAGATACAGTTGCTTTGAGTAGTGTTGAGGCTGAGTATATTGCAGCCTATGAAGCAAGCAGAGAAGCGATATGGTTAAGGAAGCTGCTATTCAACCTATTTGAAGAACCAATGGACCCTACAGTGACACATTGTGATAACACCAGTTGTATTCAATTGTCTAAAGACCCAGTGTTTCATGGAAAGACAAAGCATATCAACAACAAGTATCACTACATTCGAAAGCTAGTACAAGATGGTGTGTTGTAGCTACAGTATATCTCCACCGATGAGCAAGTAGTTGACATATTGACGAAATCTCTTCCTAATAAGAAGCTTGTGTATTTGAGAGACAAGCTTGGTTTGGTTGATGTATCCTCCCTAGTTGAGAGGGAGATATAGGCACATCATTCTTGTCTTCACTTGGGAAGACAGAATGGAGGACTGGATAAGCATCTAGCATTCGATACTCTTTGAGGATGAGGTAGCGCATCCAAGATAAGAGCAGTAGTGGACCGATATTCTTTGAGGACTAGCTATCCAAGATAAGAATAGTCCAAATAAGGTCATACTCTGTGAACACCCGGGTGGGGTATGTACCTTGAGAGACAATGATGATGGTGTCTATAAATCATTGGTCTTGCCAACATTGTGCTCTGATCTTGTGGAGAGATAGAGTTGTTAATCAAGGCCTTGCTATGTGACAACGTTGGTTGATATGATGCTAAATAGATGGGTTACCATCCCGAATCTTGGTATGACATCTCTTCAGCTTGAGAATGTCCATGTACCATTTATGAATACCTCCCTAGTTAAGAGGGAGTGTTGAAAAATGTGTAACTAGGTTCAATCTTCATAAATATGAAATGTACTTTTGATTCTTGTAAATTGTAAAATGAAAGAAAATTATTATTATTATTTTTGGAGCATGGGTTTTGTTACCACTCAAACCAGCAGAGGACTTGAAGGGGTTCCTAAGAGGGCAACTGCTAGGTTAAGGGCAATGGTGGAGGCTTAGCCCACTGTCACCACAGCTAAGTCTCCCTGCTCTTTACGGACTTTCACCATTGGGAGGAGTCTCGGTAGTGTAGGGATCACTTGTAAAGTATATGTCAATGGATATGTGAGAAGTGACCCTGAAAAGCCTTTCCCAAGGATGGAGTGAAGAATGGAGCTTGCTTGCCCTTTAAGCAAGGGACTTGGTCCACCAAGGATAAGGGGTGAGGATTGGAGGTTTGAGAGAGAAAGGATAGGCTTATAAACAAGGTTCTCAATCCCTATAATCCTTGAGAAACTTGGATTCCCAAATGGTCCTCGACAAATAATCTTTATTGAGAAGTGGGACCACACGGGGCCAACAAGACCCAGCACAGGTTTGGGGATGGAATGTAGAAACCAATGATGTTCCTATCCTGGACAAGGTGAGGGGAAAGGACCAAACAAGAATATTTACTTCAAAAGGTTGAACTGATCCTATTGAGGTCTAGCCTTGGGGATGCCTAGGCAAAATTTGATCCTAGAGCTAGGGCTTGGGATTCCTGGAGATTCCACCTTTATAATTGCCTCAAATTTGGAGAAAAGGGAAGGAATCCACCAGCGCAGTAACCTATAGGAGATCGAAGTTTTTCCTTGGGTCAATTCCCCAAAAATTGATACCCTAGGTGACCTAATGGTGCTAGACTTGGGGAAAAAAGGGAAAGATGGTAAAAAATAGGGTTAAAATGATCACCCCTTTAAGGGATCAGTGCCTAGTTCACTTGGGGATATGGTGTCAAGGATAATAATGAGTAAGAACTTGGTTTCTTGATCAAGGAGGCCTGGAAAACCAACTTCATCCAATGTTGAGAGAAAGAAAAGAAAAGTGACCTTTAAGCATTTATACTTCAGGGCAAATGATGCAAGCTTCTCAAGATAAATAATATCTAGGAAATTTCATTCATATAACATTGGCCCATACATTAAATTAGCTAAAACCCGCTCAATTCCACATTACAATAATGCAGAAACTAGCCCTAATTTTAGCAGTATGCAGCAACAAGAATAATAGCATTGAAATTTACTTATAACATTATAGAGTATATCCAACCAACATTTCGTTTGCACAATAAAGCTTCAAGACAAGAGAAATAGCGCAAATCCATACATCAAAATTCATCCATCTCGAAAAAATATCCACCAAGGAAAAAGTGTGAAATTTGCTATGATTAGAGAGATCCCAAGTCAAGAGATGATACAAATGAGTGTATCTAACATCAATATATAGCCTCCTAAGGAGTTTGAATTAGCCTATGGGCCTACATTAGCCCCTAATGATAAAATAATGTGCAAATAAACCCCTATTGGTGACAAGCCCACCAAACTAGCTCACAAATGTAAAAATAAGCTTCACAAGCAGCCAAATAATAATATGTCCATATCGTAGGGCCCTCCAAGGCTCAATAATATCCTGAAGTGCCATATTGAGGAATAAATTCCTCGGAATATGATGGATAAGGGGGTGGTCCCTTGTTCTCCAAGTAGTAGACCTGTGGTGCTCCCAGTGGGTATGAGGGCATGTGGATGACCCCATGGGTCTCCATATGAATCGAAGATCCTCTGCAAGGGTCCAAGTGGTGGAATGAATGTTGCCATGACATCGTACAAGCCCTGGGACACCTCAATGTTGCATTAATCGTTATCGGGATAATATCGGCGCGAGGAAAAAATCGGAAAAAATCGTAGTTATTAGGAAATAATCGGAAATAATCGGGAAAAAATCATTTGGTACAAAAATATTCATTTTTTTTCAATTTTTTTCAATTTTTTTAATATCTAAACCATCTACAACATAAAATAAATACATTGACACATAAATATGATAAAAGAACTAATATATAAGATGTTTAATATCATTTCTAGTGCTAAAATCACACATAACATTGAATCATGTCCTGAATAGTAATTCCTGACTCCTGAGTCCCAACTCAGCCTCAAAATATCAACAAAAAATATAATAATGTATCTCATCCTGTCATAATGTCATATACAATAAAATGAAGAAAATAACTAAAGTCTAATCCTATTGATTTCCTCTGTCCCTCTTGCGAGAAAATGCCACAGCTTTCCCTTTCCCTCTGGATGTAGATGTTGGTGCTGGTGGAGTTGGCAGTGGAGTTTGCTATGCTCTAGAAGCTGAAGAACTAGAAGTAGGAGCTATAGGAGGTAGACCACGTCCTCTACTGGTGGCAGGGGTAGCCCGGGCAGGTGGTGTCACCTGGAAACATTACAATCTTCCAATCCTGAAATCCTGAAAACCTGATAAGTCTGCTGGATTTTGACTGAAATCTAAAATTCTACTTTCTCCATATGAAATCCAATGAGGCCGGAACCTCGCTGCCGGAGACCCCCACGATAATTTCGATTGTTATCGCAATAAATTCGAATTTATCGCGATAATTTCATAAAAATCGGCCAAAAAAAATTACTCGCGATAATTTCGTATAAAAATCGCGATAAAATCATTGTATCGAAAAAATCGCGATAATTTGAATTTATCACGATTTTCACAACACTGGGACACCTGTCAAGAGTTTGGGGCTCCTGTGGGGACCTGTTGGGCATAATGTACCAACCATATCACCATCATCCCAAAAGTGGATCGCTAGTAATCTTTGAGCGTCCATGAAGATCCGTGGAGTGTTCTCTACTGTTGTGGAGGCCAATGGCTCTCTATGCACACCCTACATGTGCCAATGTAAACCTTTGGGGTTAAGATCCCATATAGGGAGACCAAACCCAAATGGAAACCACCTGTAATCCTGCATAAGATCCAATGTGTCCCCTAGGCTTCCAGTACAACCAGTCAACAAAACAATCGGGTAAAAGAGCTTACAAATCATGGATAACAACAAGGGCACTTCATAATGGCATGTCCTTCCGTAGTGGGCTTTGGCATGTGCTAGTGTCTCCAGGCTCCAAAGGGGGTTAGCCAAGTACCTTATTAGGTGGTTTCAGCCCTTAAACAGGATAGTATGTCCAAGGTACATCCCTCTAATGGGGGTGGCAAGTGACAAATAAGTGAGATGGAATAGGGAATGAGAGGGGCAATCCTGAGCCACACAGTGGGGCGTAGGGGTAGCTAGATAAGGGGAAGCCCACACCTGGGTATGTAATGTATATGATGGAGCAATCGTGGTACATGAGGTGCCCCGGCCTTGATTTTTCCACCCTTCTTTATGTACCTTTTTCCTTTTATGAATTTTCTTTAATTAACTGCTCGGGGCTCAAAGGACAAAAGCGTGATGTGTAAGATAATAGCAATGATTACCCCCTTTTAGGTAGGGTGGTTCATTTCCCTCCAGGGGTTGGGACAATCATGGGTTCCTGAATGATAAAGGAGGCTCATCTAGGGCCTATGGAACCAGGGTGATGGCCACAGATTGGGGTAGAACTCATGCAATGGCTTTGCCCATGTGCTAATTATTTTTGTCCCGGCCATCTTTCGCATTTTGTGGTACAATTTCCTGTTAAATGTGGCCAATTATGCTTTTCACTTTTTCTTTTAATTGCTTCAACCTCCGGGGCAACATTCTAGGCTTGACCCAAGGTGGGGGCAAGGAGGTAGGTAGGCTAGCCCTATGTGGACCCAGGTGGGAGAAAAGATGAATGGGGGTATAGTGAGTGGAAAGGGAGTAATATGTGCGGGAAAAGAGCGGGACCACACACCCAAAGTCGGAGTTTCCCAAGTAGTACCACCCTAGAACCAAATGGTCAATAAAGGAGATCCCACAGGACTAAGATCCAAGGGTAACAACCAAAAGAGATCAAGGGGGCAAGAGCACAAACTAAGCCTACTCTTTCCGCCAAATCCCCCCATCAATCCATACCCAGAAGTATCCATGATAAGTACACCAAATACTCAATTATAAAATGACAAGACATACCTTTAGATTCAGGAGGCCTACCTTCAAACATATGATCAATACAGGTGGTTGAGGGACCACCCACATGGCTGGCTCAGGTGGCAGAGAAATGGCACAACAAGCTAGTAGGAGGCATCAAGGGGTTGTTGCCTGTCGTCTGAGGCTCATCATCAAGAAAAAATTCTCCTAGGGATATCACCCACAAAATGGTGGGTAACAGGTTTCATGCTCAAGGTCTTTTATTTTATAGGTCAAGCACCCATTGAGTGCTTCTAGGTTTTGTCCTATGTCAAGAAATCAAAAGAGTCATTGTCATAAGTTGAAGACCCCTTCGAGTACATTGTAACTTGTAAAGAAAAATATTTTTGTCATTAAAAGTGTCAAAATACCCTTCAAGACCAAGTCGGCCTAAAATGAGGAGCCACGTCCACATTAAAGAGCCTATATAAAGGAGGAAACTCGACCTCCTTGAAGCACATTCATCACTCACTCATTCTAGCGAAAAACGGAGAAGAAGAAGGCAGCGAAGAAGGAGGAGGACAAAGAAGGCTTTGGTTTGGGCTATTTTTCTCTCACACATGCGAAGGAGGACTAGGGTTTTTGCAGCAAATCTAGGGTTTTCATCTACAAGTTCGATCTTGGAGAAAAGAAGGCAAGAAGGTCAAACGAAGGTCACCAAAGGTCATCCTCAAGCTCCAAAAGTCAGAAAAAGCCAAGCGTAGGTCTAAAGAAGCCTTGGAAGGCTAAACGAGACTCACACGTGTGGCAGCAACAACCGCTGGGGGGCTGAAAATTTCAAGTCTGCAGTGGAGGCCAAAATTTTGCAACTGGAGGTCGAAATTGTGCTACTAGAAGAGATTTGACTGGGTTTGACTTAGACAAGGAAAGCACGTTATCCGGAAAGGTTGGACTTGGTCTTGGAGGGTATTGGTATTGGTCTAAAGATCTTGGAATTCATCAATTGAAGAATATATAGGGAAGAGAAGAGATTTGCGGGTTTTCCTCTCAAGTGGAAAGGTTTTAGCAGTGTTACTTGGGAGCAGGAGCGAAAGCGGGGAGCGGGAGGGAAAACGGGTGTTGGAGCGACATTTTCAAAAGCTCCCGATTTGGGAGCGAATCCCCGAGCATTTTTTATATAATATATATATATTTATTATATTTTTATATTTTGATACATATGTGTCAACAAAAACATGTAAAATTATGAATTAGATATAAAAAACATAGATTGAACATATAGCAACAATCATCTAGAAGTTATAATCTTCATCAACCACGTCCACAAGTTAGTAACATAGTAACATACAACATATTAAGTCTCGTGATTCATCAGTCTTAAAGTTTCAAACTTTCAAAATTTAATATATAACATTTATCATCATTAATCACCAAAGTTGTACTTGTAAGCTAAGCGTAACCATTACAACAAAAAATATCTAACATGAAATGAAATGTTATAAAATGAAATGAAACAACTTTCAACTTTCATGAAGAATCATATTCATAATTCATTACTAATGAGTTATAATTGCCAACTTCAAACTTAAATTGTCATATATTGTTTAAAAAAATATCATAATAAATATGAAAGAGTCAATAGTTATAAAAACTACTAGAAACTAGAAAAGTGAAGTAAATCTATTATCTATTTCTTATGCTTGGGCCTCTTGCCATCACGAGAAATGTCTAATTTTTTAGTCTTGTTGGAAAATCAGGATCTTTGTCATTAATATCACCCTCTAAGCATTAATATCCAAAGGTATCTTTGTCATTACCTCTGTATCTGTATAGTGATATTTGTCATTAATATCACTCTTGAAGCTTTAACATAAGATAGAAAAAGCATAGCATGTCAAGTCAAGATTTTGTTTGAGTGATGCGTACATTTTTAGGAGGTTCATGATAGAGGAGTTCGACAACCAATGCCACTAACATCAAGGTACATAGATGGATTGGTGCTCTTGATTAAATACGAGTTCCTTACCCTAATACATGACAAAATTCAATGGAAACATTGCAATCCCCCAATCCTGAAATCTTGAAAAACTGATAAGTTTGCTGGATTTTGAATGAAATCTAAAACTCTACTTTCTCCATATGAAATCCAATGAGGCCGGAACCACTCTCAAACATCCTGAGTCATTTCATGGTAATGTTAAAAATTTAAGTAAAAGGATGAAAATGAAGATTAAGGAGAATGTCACTTTTACTTTTAGAATTTAACATTACCATGAATAGCATATCAATACTAGGGCCATAGATTTGATCATTACGCTGCCCCACTCAAAAATTGTTTGTTTCTTTAAAAAAAAAATTGCATTTCGAACATTACTACAAAAAAAATTTGCAAAAAAGGCAAAACGCTCCCAAAAAGTCAGGGAGCGAATTTTTTTTTAGGGAGCACGCTCTCGACCTGCTCCCGAGTCGCTCTCGCCGGGAGCACGAATTGGGAGTGGGATCGCAGGGGGGCGCTCCCCCGCAACACTGTGCTGGGAGAACCCTCTAGCCACAAATCTTGCCTTGTATTTATCAATATTGCCATGCACCGCATGCTTGATCTTATATACCCATTTAGAGGTCAATACAGACTTTTCTTCAGGTCTAGACAAATCTCCCATACGTCATTGTTCATGATCGATTGGTATTCTTCCAACATCTCATCCTTCCAAACCTGTTGGCTAGATACTTCTTCAATAGTGGAAGGTTCAGAATCATCAAGATTAGTCATTAATGTTGCATAACCAGAATACCTTTTTGGTCTCTTACTTTCCCGGAAGGAACAACATGGTGCTGCATGTCCTTCTACTTCTTGCTAAGTGGATCTCAACCAAGCTAGTCTTTCTTGATTTCAGGAACAACAATTGGTTCCACTAGATCATTCGGCCCTTCTGGCTCTTTTTTATGATCAATGGGATGTTTAAAAGGATTTGATGGACCAACTCCTCCTTCCTTGGGAGCTTCAAGTTCTTCATCCATTAGAGCTAATGGAAACTTCTTTGTATTTCCAATAAGCCACATTCTCATCAAAAGTCACATCCCCACTAACTTCAACTTGTTTTTATATTGGAATATATATTCTATTTGTGCCTTTGATGATTCATTATAGCCAGCAAATATCCCTCTTTTTCGTGAAGGGTCTAACTTTCTTCTCATATCCTTAGGTACATGAGTATAACAGGACAACCAAATATTCTCAAATGACCAACCTAGGGTTTTTGTTTGGTGAACACTTCTTTAGGAGTCTTGTTTTGCAAAATTCGATGAGGACTTCTACATTGAATGTAGACGACTGTCATAGATGCTTCACTCAATAGAACATAGATAGGTCTTGATCGTGCAACATTGCCTTCATAGATTCTTCAATAATTCTATTCTTTCTTTCAACAACTCCATTCTGTTGTGGATTATAAGGGACTATCAGCTCCCTCTTAATCCCAACTTCTTTACAAAAGGAAAAAAGCTCTTTGGAGGTATATTCTCCTCCATTATCAAATCTCAAGATGTTGATCTTCTTTCCCTTCAAATTTTCTACTTCAACTTTGAATTCTTGGAATTTATCAAAGAATACATCTTTCATCTTGATGAAGTAGATCCACGTCTTGTGAGAGAAATCATCAATAAAGGTGACATAATACAAAGAGCCTCCAAGATATTTCACTGGCATCATACTACATACATTAGAATGAAATAGATCTAGGATTTCCTTAGATCTACTTTCACTGCTTGGAAATAGCTTCCTTCTGCTTGGAAATAGCTTCCTTATGTTCTTCCAAAGTGCACATCCTTTACAAACTTCTTCATGTTCTTCCTGCAAATTTGGAACACCCGAAAGTTTGAAACCATTTGTTTTAAGGTAGGAAAAACTTTATAGTGGAGATGAGCTTATCTTCTATGCTAAAGTTCACATGGATTAATATTATTATGTATAAGTGCTTGAGTAGGTTGTTTCAAGAGTCTATACAACCTTCCTTTACGAATTCCAATAACTCTAGTTGAATCTATATTAGAGCCCTTTGGCCATACAAGAAATTTTCTATCAACAAATGCTACTCTATCTCCTTTATCTTCCAAGCAAGAAATAGAAACCAAATTCTTCTTCAACCTTGGTACATATAGGTTGTTACTTAGATGAACATTATCACATGATTCTAGCTCAATGGATGCCTTCCTAATGCCTTTGACTATATAGTTGTTGTTGTCTCCATGTTCCACCTTTTGTGATAAACTTCTTTCCATTAAACTTGTAAGATTGTCTCGATATCCCGTCATGTGCCTTGAGGCACCACTATCTACTGGCTACAAGTCTTCATTCTTAAGTTTGTTTGGAAGTGTTGGAAAATGGATAGTGGCAACTATTAATCTTGTTTCCTTACTTTGATATTTGCTTGTGAATCTTATTTATCTTCTTTAATTAGATTGTTTCATCAAACAATATCAAGAACAATAATAACAACAATAGAGGACACAGACATTAGCCTCTCATCCAGGGAAAAACCCCTCCAAGGGGAAAACTTGAAAACTCTTCCTTTCTTAGAATTTGCTTCAAATGAGATACAAAGACCCAAACCCTAGACTAAGTCCTCCTAGTACTAAGTCAACCCCTCTTCAAGTCCTTCCTTGAGTCTGCACCAAACTGCGACACACTGCAATTTTGACCTGCCAGCTTTGATACTGCTACTTAGCCTCTGCAACTTCGACCTTGCAATTTCGGTCTTGCAGCTTCTAAGGAAATCCTAGATCAACCTCCTCTTGAGGCCTTTCTGGAGCAAGACAACTCCTCCTAAGGTCAACGAGGTCTAGATGGAGTATCCTTCCTTCCAACTACAAGATGTTGCACTTCATCCTACTGCAACTCGGTCTTGCAATTTCAGCCTCTTCCTACAACCCAGAAACCCTAGAATTTCGCACGTGTGAGAGAGATAGAGCCCAAAACAAAATATTTTCGTCCTTCTTTCTTATTGCAGACCTTCGCTCTCCTTTTTGCTTCTCCCAGCAAACTTCTTGTGATATCGAACGTGTGGAGTGAGTGAAATGCTAAAATGAGGTCGAACTACTCCTTTATGTAGCCTTCTCAAGGGGTCGAATTCCCTCTTTTAGACTTTTAGGCCGACTTGATGCTCCCGAGCTGACTTGTACTTTTGGAGTTTCTAGGACTTTATAGACTCAAAAATAATTTTTTTACAATTACATTTTGCTCGGAAGGGTCTTATAAACATGATGTTGACTCCTTTGGCTCATGACATTAAATCCTAAGACCTAAAAAACCCTAGAGGCACGAAGAACATGCTTTTACCTAGAAGGTTGTCAATAATGAGCATGAATCCCATGCTTTAATAATAATAACCTTTTCTTTTCTTGTTTGTTACATAGAATACATATTGAAATGAATACAACAATTATGAAGACCGAAACTAGTTACATTTCTCAACACTCCCTCTTAACTAGGGAGGTATTCATAATTGTACAATCAATACAACATCATATCTCAAACTGAAAAGTTCTAACAAGAAGAGTTGGATGTTGTCCATGATTTTGTCAACAACCCGAGGAAGTAGTGTACCAATTTTTTTCAAGAATCAAAGTCATCAGCCAAGATGATCATATCATTGTAAATCCAATTTTGCAAGTTTTATTGTAAATGATGCTAGTATGACCATTTAACTATGTAACAAAACCTAGATAAGCCTCTGATTTTGGCAAAGGATTTCATCCTAGGAAGTTTTTAACATCCTCGAATTATGTGTGTTTGTAAACACGTATAATCGACAAAGTTTTTCTTCCAGCTTAAAACCCCAAAGCTAGGGTGGAATTCGTTGACAAGGTCTTAGGTGAGTCCTAGTGTTATATCGAGTCTATTGCAAAAGTGTGTTTGGGAATAATCTTAGCACATTGTCTAAATTATTTTATTACATGCACACTTGGTTTCATACTAGATCATATTGTGTCACAGAATTTGGTAATGCCTTGAGGGTCTAGTCTAAATGTGTATTTCACCTTCTAAGGGTTGAATTAGTAATTATTTGACGTAAAAATATTTAGTGCATGGTCCCTTGTAATTAGAAACCATGGATAAAAATATTTGAGGGTAGAGTTTTTTATTAATACCCTTTAGAGTCAATTAATTAATTTTTCTGGCTAAATTAAATTAAAATCCTAAGCCAAAAAATTAATTAATTTTGAGTAAAAAATAATTATAGAGAAATTAATTTCTCTTCAAGTGGAAAATAATAAAAAATTCGTGGGTCAAAGAAAAGTCAAATTTTGGAGGTCCCCCACCAAGGGAAAATTGGATATTTTAAGAAAAATTGAGCCCTTAGATCTTGGTGGTTATGTCAAAGTCAAATTTTTAAGGAAATTAATCCAAAATATTAATTTATGGATTAATAAAAATTGTGTTTTAAGAAAAAATCGATTTTTCCTCAAAAATAAAAATTTGACGTTGGAGATTTAAAGACGATCAACTTATTTTTGACAATCAAGACTATTTTGACAAGGATCAAGCCAACTATCCGTTATTTTCCACTTGGAGGGGTTTCTCTATATAAAGAAGCTATTGAGCTTCTATTAAGATAGGATGATCTCTGGATGAGATTTTTTTTTAGACGATAGTATTGAGTTGTTGCTCTACTAGGAACATTTTTTTATCATAATAGAAAGACTTTGGCGTTCAATTCATGATGTTCTTCTTCTATTGATCTGTGGTATGTGTTAGCTATTTCTTATCCTATATTGTGCCAAATATTTTTAGTTGTTATTTCATTTGCCGGTGATAAGAACATTCTACTGGTACATGCTATCTTAGGTGGTCTGATTCACCATATGATCTAACAATTTTATCTTGAGAAAATTATAGAGATTTACAGGTACGCTAACACTTGGTCTCCAAGTTCACACTCTGTGGGAAAGAGCCGACCTTGTTTGGGCTTTAAGATTTCGTTATGGTAATTAATTTTGCAGAAGGGTTTTGGGCCTTGGCCAATCTATTTTTTGAAATTATTCATTTATTGTCATTTATTTAAAAATACTCTCAAAATTATTTATTTGACCTTGGGCTAAAAAGAATTAATATGCTAATGAGTTTGTAATTTAATTTTGTAAATATTGTACATTTGTAAATAATTTTTTCTAACCCTTGTTATTTTGTAGCACTTGGGTATTTGGGGTTTTCAAATTTCGTATATATATCTGGGGTTCAATTTTTTTTTATTCATTTGTGTAGGTGGATTTTCAATTGTTCAAGAGAATTTGTTGCGGTTTTGAGGTAGATCTAGGCCTAGGAAGGCAAGATCTAGCCTTTAATCATCCTCCGAGCTCAACGTCTAGCTAAAGAAGGGAAGTTGTCTAACATAAGGCAGTGAATTTTGGCCTTTTTGTGTATTTGCAGGTTTCCGAAATTTTTTTGAGGTCCTTAGGCCTAGCAGTCTTCCTTGTCCAGCCTAGCCGTGGGACCTAGAGGGCTTCTCTAGCCCTCAACCTCCCTTTTCCCCTTAGCCGCTAGCCCGTTAGGGCTAGCCATGGCCTTTTGAGGCCTTCGACCTCCCTCTTTGGCCCAGCTGCGGGCCCTTAAGGGCCTTTACCCTTGCCATCTTCCCCTTTTACGGCCTCGCCCCCCTTTATTCAGCTTAGCTGCAACCTTTAGCTGCCTCTCCAAGTCCTCGCCCCCCCTTCTAGCCCTGGCTGTATCCCCTAAAGGGGCATTCCCTTAGCCGCAAACCCATCTAGGGCCTTCTCTTGCTCAATGTCAGCCCTTGTGGGCTTATCCCTCTTGGCCATGGCCTTCTAAGGCCTTGTTTCCCCTCATTCAGCTTTCCTTGGCTTATTTTTCTCCATTGTTGTCCTCCTTTGGCCTCTAGCCTTGTCTTTTGCCTCTTCTTACCCTAGTGTTGGGGTTTTCCTAGCCTTGAAACCTTGCCCTAGCCGTGTATTCAGTCATCTCTGATTTTGCATTATTTTAGTGGGCTAACATTTTGTGTTTGCAGCGATTTTATTGCTAACTTTGTGGTTGCAGGAAGTGGAAGCCATCTCAAAGCCTTATGGCCTTCAACTAGGCCCTTAGGCCTCTTGGTTTGCTTCTCTATCCCTCATCCATTTCTCTGTTTTGCTACAACAATCTATGCAGTTATATAACTCTGATAAAAATCATTAAAAGTGACCAAAGATTAATAAATAATCAATCAACTTCATTAATAAATCATTGGATTTCATTTGGCATTGGTTATTTGGCACCTTCTTGGGTTATTAAAGGACTGAATCACTGATTTTCTGAGTTGATATAGGTCTGATATATGCTTTCTAAAGGTCTGATCTGAATGTTTAATGTCTGATATATAGCCTATATAACTAATTGGCAATCATTGGAAAGCCTCTTGTTTCAGTTGTCTAGCTCATTTTTGATATCTTGCATTGTCTTCTAAGTGCTGATCTAATAATTGCAAGGTCTGATATAAAATTGCAGACCTATGAAAAAAAGGTCGCAACAGTAATAAATTACACTAAAGGCCCTAAAATTAATCAAGGAACTCATCTAATTCATAAATGTTAGTTGTTGAAGTGATTTGGGCTTAAAGCTCGGTCAAGAGAATCATTAGTGTCTTGTCATTTTTGCATTTAGCATTCTTTGCATTGAAATGCTCTTTATTGTTTTGGCATATCTAATTGATAAGTGATCTAAAGGTGAAAGTGGATTGATAATAATATTGGCTAATTGCTCTAAGAAACCTCATTGTGACATTGTTTCTAAGGAATATTATTGTTTGTCTCTTTGCTAGAGAATTGGATAATTGGATAAGTGTTTATTGGTTTTCTTGTGGATTTATTGTAATAATAAGCAAACTAATATTGTGTAATTGCAAGTGAGCTCCATATCTAAAGTTTACACTCTTGTTAATTAGGTCAATTGATAATCATAACCATTGTAAGAAGAATTGTTAATTGTGTTTAAACTCTCTCTCTCTCTCTTATCTAATTAACACATTGATTCTCTAGTATTATTTTGTTTATGGTTATTTCATGAGCAATTGTCTTGATCTTAACACATTTTGGCGCCTTCTATCTTGTTCCATTTGAGCATATTCCTCTTTTAGTGAAGATTGTCATTTATACATTGATTTAAGTACTTTGTTATATCATTGTAATTTATCTCTAAGTGCTTCAAATATTTAACAATCTCACTAAAAGTAATCTCTCATCCCAAATTTGCATTCTAGGACTAGATTTGCACTTAATTAACTTACCTCCAAGCATAAGCTTGGTTGAAAGACTCTTAGGACCACCTCTCCCATCTAGCTTGCGAAGTCTAGACCCTCTTTAGTGGTTAACATGGTGACCTTGCAGTCGTCAGAGCCACAGTCTTTGTAGCGCCAGGGGCATCGAGTGGTTATAACTCAAGGGGAGGGATCATTAATCAAGCCATAACTTGATTCTCTTTGCTTTCTCTCTCACAACTTACTCTAGAGACTAGCCTCAAAACAACTAAGGGAAAGGATTTATCTAGTTAGGCATATAATCTAAAATAAACCAAGACCTTGCATTTCACTTAGACTTTAGGTGTTTCATCTCATTTAGGATAGTGAAGCATCCAGACGCAACAACTATTCATCTGGTAGCTTGGTAGATAATTCAATTAAGCAAGTGTTTTGACTCCATTAAGGCATTGGTCTCTCAAGATAATCTAATCTAATCATTAAGCTTGATAAATTAATCAAATTGCTAGGCCATTCAGTTGTGTCTTCTGGACTTGTTTGTTGCCGACGGGTTTTTCCATCTTCACATTTCATAGGTACTACTCCCCCCTAGCCTGTTGTTGGGAGACAACTAGAATGGAGAGGTTGGGGATTAGAGTGACAACCCCTGACTTGATCGTTTTCGCTTTCTACTTGTACAATTTGAGCGACAATAGGGCATATTTCCATTTATACAATTGAGATTTTCTCAACATTATTCATACATTTCCATCTATACAGTTGAACTTGCCTCAACTATCAACATGTATTCCTGCAACATTCTTCCAGGTAGCAAAATATTATGTTAATCAGATAACTAAAAATTAAAATCAGACTTACCTTATCATGGTGACCTTCTCATACCATGAACATCCTAATCGCCCGCCTCCACTTGAAACTACCTTCATACATCGAAGTGCCCAAGGATATATCATATAACTTGATTACCAAGTTAGAACTTATCTTCCAGAGATTATATTAGATGTTAATCAATGTTGTATATTCTAGAGAAAGTCTTAATTCTATGTACATCCTAGTGTAAGTCAAAATTTTCTTTTTCAAGCATCATACTATATACTCAAGCATATTTCATGATCAAGTTTCTTTTCACAAGATTCTATACATATGAATCTTATCCAAATTTTTACGTCCAACATGCATTCCTATGCTTTCACCCGATCATCTAGCTATCTGTTCTAAAGTGAGCCTGCAACTTGACCTATTACATTCTTTCATCCCTTTACCAGTATTGATTCCACATTACATGGAATGTCTACTAACCTTTTCATGATGCTTTTCCCAAAGACCTTCTAAAATGATGGTCCTTTCTGAATAATGATGATTCAATTAAGCAAGATGACAACTTCTAACATAATGTTAGATAATAGCTGGATGAACACTATGCAAAAACTGGTCTATCTATCCATCTATCTAGTTGATCTTACAAAGCAACTTAATCATGTAAATTCAAGATATGCTACTATCATCTGCGTAATTCTATGATGCTATGAAAAACATACTATCTAAAGGAAAGATCAATCCTTAAAAAGAACCTGACAGTCAATGAACTAAGTCACATGACACGAGACACAGAGGTTAAACAAATACAAGTATTCGACACGAGACATAGCGACCCCGCAAACAGGGCACGAGGGACATGATATATATATATATATATTAAAAATACATAAATATAGTGCCTCTGATCCATATTTTTTAGAAATTAGAACATCTACAGATATGAATCATGATGATACCTATTTAGTATTTAGTATGAAGATATGCATTCATCTAGAGGAAAATATATCTTTTGGTTGACAAGCTCTAACAATTAGTAGCTTATTCTCCCCATAGACAACTATCAATAATCTACTCTCTTGAATTGTTGCCTTATAAACAACTATCAATAATCTACTCTCTTGAACTTGCTGCCTTATGATGACATCATGTTGGTTGAGTTTCTTTTATGCTGTTCTTTTCATATATCATTTTGCTTGTTTTTGCTAAAAACAATAATAATGGGACACTAAATAGTGCTCCCAGTTTTACAAGTAGCAAAATCTAGAAAAATACTGGCATCTCTTTGTTTCAGGTAAGAGAGTGAAAACAATTTCATGAAAATGAGCAGATAGAAGTACATCAATACTAAATAATATAATGGATAGATAATAGAATGGTGAATTTGTTAGATAAAAATAGATTCATTACATGATGTATGGTGATTTTTTTGAAATTGATCTCTTGCTATTCCATGGGTTTCTTTTGATGCAGCGGTTTGAAATTAGAGATGCAATTTTCGTGAGGATATACAAATCACAAACAGACAATATTCTGAATAGTTATCACTCCTGTGGAGTTTAGATGGATCTTCCATAGAGTCACTATGGAGAAACCATTGATTAATCCCACTATTTAATTTTTGAAAAACTCAAGAGTGCCCTACATCTAGAAACACATGTAGATACACATTTAGACATGCATATGTACTCAGTTATGAACGCAAAATCTATATGTATGCTACAATATAAGTAAAAAGAGTCACTATGGAGAAACCATTGATTAATCCCACTATTTAATTTCTGAAAAACTCAAGAGTGCCCTACATCTAGAAACACATGTAGATACACATTTAGACATGCATATGTACTCAGTTATGAACGCAAAATCTATATGTATGCTACAATATAAGTAAAACAAAGACAAATGATGACATCGACAAAATTATTTACATTGGACCTTTATATTAAAATAAATTTTAAAAAATTATAAAGGAAATACAAAATCGTATCAAATTCTATTACAAAATAATGATCCAAGACACGACAACGAGCAACTTAGTGAGGCTGGAAAGTAAGAGTATGACATGGACTTGACAAGAAGTTGGCAAAAACACGATCAATCTCATTAGTCATTTGACGAAATTCCTCACACTGCACAACAAATTCGAATTCAGCAATGAATAATGACAAAGAAAACCAAAAAATAAACCAAGTCGTGGTTTTAAATATTGCTTTTCGTTGGACACGTGTCCTAAGAGCCAAAAACTTTAGGGCACACTTTTGCCACATCCAAAACACGTGTCTCGATTAGAGGACACGAAAAAAATGTTTTTGACACATTTGGTGTTTGACATGTATAATACTAGACATGAGACCCTCAGGGACGTGTCCTATGACTTAGTCATCGAGCCTTCTTTAATAGTAAAGATCCTTCACTTCTTCCTTCTTCGGCTTCTTCTCAAGTTCTCCCACTGCCTTGGCTACATGAGCTTCACTTCTTTCCTTTCTCTTGTTGTTTTTTTGGCTTGGACAATCCCTCTTAAAATGTCCAAACTCATTGCACTTGAAACATTGAACCTTGGACATGTCTTTCTTCTTGGACTTACCAAACTTTCCCTTCTTCAGCTTCTTGACTCAGGTTAGAAAGGCTTGAGATTGCTTATCTGATCCAATATTATCCTTAACCTTGATCTTCTTCCAATATGCACGTTGCCCACAACTCATCAAAGGGAGTTGAATCCATCTTGGAGTAGATGCTTGTTGCAAAGCTCTTCCATTCTGGTGGCAATGCATTTAGTACACAGATGGTTACTTCAGAATCAATAATAGGTTCCCCAAGTCCTTGTAGATGGTCTCTTATTTGAGAGACTCTTGTGAGAAAGGTTGCCACATCCTCATCCTTTGATTTCTTCATTCTATATAACTTGTTCGGCAAAGACATCTTTTGTCCTATTGTACTTAGAGTACAATTTCACTAGCTTTTCATACATGGCCTTGGAAGTCTTCAAGTTTGCAACAAATGGAACCAGATAATCTTTAATAGATTTGACTATGATCCTTTCAGCCCTTACTTCCCCTTTCTTGTACTTTGCTAGTTATTGTGTCTTGTCCTTGTTTGGTTCAGTGATTTCCCCAGTAACAAATTCCATTACTTCTTGTTCTATGAGTGTTAATTCAATTCTTTTCTTCTATGCTAGATAGTTTGATGCCCCAACAAACTTATTACTCTCCTTGTAGAAAGAACCCATATGACTTGAAGATTCATACATGATGTTAAAACTATGATACTTACTTGACACCAAGTTTCTTCTTGGTGATGTCTTCAATCTTCTTGATGCCCTCAAGATCCTTGAAGAGTCTTCAACAATGTCTTTGAAAGATGTTTCCTGGGATTCTTCCAACAACAACTTCCAAGATCCTTGATGCCTTCTTCAAAGATGCCTTCCAAATAGATCTTCTTCCAGAGAGAGAGATCAACACTCTTCTTGAAGTCTTTCTCTCAAATGTTCCTTTGATGCGAGCTTGATGTAGTCTTGATCTCCTTTATATGTAGAAGCCCTCCTTCCTTGAGTGCTTTCTCAAATGAACCCTTTTGACAATTAATTTCTTCTTGAAGAACTTCCTTTTACCTTCCTCTTGACAATTAACTAGTGTCCTTTCAGCTACCTTCCTTGTTCACCTTAGCTTTGATACCATGTTGGAAAATGGATAGCGGCAACTGTTAATTTTATTTTCCTTACTTTGATATTTTCTTGTGAATCTTATTTATCTTCTTTATGTTCTTTAGTTAGATCTTTTCATCAAACAATATCAAGAACAATAATAGCAACAATATAGGATACAAATATTAGCCTCTTAGCCAGGGAAAAATCCCTCCAAGGGGAAAACCCGAAAACTCTTTCTTTCTTAGAATCTGCTTCAAATGAGATACAAAGACCCAAACCCTAGACCAAGTCCTTCTCCTAGTACCAAGTCAATCCTTCTTCAAGTCCTTCCTTGAGTCTGCACTAAATTGCTACATGCTGCAACTTTGGCCTGCCAACTTCGATACTACTACTCAGCTTGCAACTTTGACCCTGCAATTTTTGTCTTGCAACTTCTAGGGAAACCCTAGATCAACCTCCTCTTGAGACCTTCCCGGAGCAAGGCAGCTCCTCCTAAGGTCAATGAGGTTTAGATAGAGTATCCTTCCTTCTAGCTACAAGATGCTGCACTTTGTCCTTTTGCAACTCAGTCTTGCAATTTTGGCCTCTTCCTGCAGCCCAAAAACCTTAGAATTTTGCACATGTGAGAGAGTAGAGCCCAAAACAAGATATTTCGTCCTTCTTTCTTCTCCCAGACCTCCGCTCTCCTTTTCTGCTTCTCCCAGCGATAGATCAAACTTCTTCTTGTGATATCGAACTTGTGGAGTGAGTGAAATGCCAAAATGAGGTCGAACTGCTCCTTTATATAACCTTCTCAAGGGGTCGAATTCCCTCTTTTAGGCCGTCTTGATGCCGCCCAAGCCGACTTGTACTTTTGGAGTTTCTAGAACTTTCTAGACTCAAAAATAATTCTTTTTACAATTACATTTTGCCTGGAAAGTTCTTGTAAACATGATGTTGACTCCTTTGACTCATGACAATAAATCCTAAGACCTAACAAACCCTAGAAGCACAAAGAACATGATTTTACTTAGAAGACCATCAATAATGAGCATGAAACCCATGCTTTAATAATAATAACTTTTTTTTTTCTTTTCTTGTTTGTTACACATGATACATATTGAAATGAGTACAACACTTATGAAGACTGAAACTAGTTACATTTCTCAACAGGGAGTTCATCCAAATCTACTATGGTAGCATGCCACTACCCTCTTCTTTTTCTATCATTTGATTTTTTAGGACAATCGCTTCTATAATGACCATATTTTTGACATTGATAGCATTGAACTGTCAACATATCTCTCTTTCCTTGAGGAGTAGGTCTTCTACTTTCAAGTCTTCTTCATTTCATCTTTGGAAACCAAACTTCTTTCTTCCTCCACCTTTCTTGAAACGCGCTGCATATGCTTGAGAGTTGCCTTCATCCTGTCTTTGAATCTTCCCTTTAGACATGAGTCTTGATTCTTCTTGAGTGCAACAAACATTGTCCAGTGGAAATATTTCCTCAATACATGAGAAATGTCTCCACATTTGTGCAAGTAAAGGAGATATCTATGAGAATGAAGTGTAGTGTCATCATAAAATGCAATCTCATCATCAAAATATAACAAAGAAACCAAGTGCTCTAGCAATGGAGTCCAACTGTGCAACAACTAGAAGTGGGTTGGTCCCTGCAACTGCACCATAGAAATGTGAAAAAACCATGAGAGAGTGGAGTGCCTCACAAAATGGACTGCCTATCCTATCAAATATCATCCCAAGGTCATGATAGGCATGTCAAAACCCAGGGCACCCTCATTAATAGGTGCCATGCTATCCATCCTTTTCCAAAAAATGAAATCACATGAATCTAGAAAAAACCATGAGAGAATGGAGCACTCCCTAAGAATGAGTGTCAATTTGATCACACATCACCATAAGGTTATGATAAACACATCAAACCCTACAACATCGTCACCAAGAAGTATGATGCCATCAACCATGCCAATGCTAGTCTCAAACCCTAGGTCACTTCGTCATGAACTCCAATTGTACAAGAGGGTGACCAATCTATGAAAGTGATTGTCAATTACATCAAATACCACCATAGGAACATAATATACACTCCACAAGTTAGGGTGCTCCTCCACACGACTCGTATCTCATCATATCAATATCATGACTAGTGCTCCATCTAAGTGTGCAAGTAAATACCATGAAGTCAAGTAAGAAGCTAGCACCATCACCAAGTAAGCAAATCCATCTGGATAAAGTATGCAATATGAGGATATAGTGCCAAGTAGCATATCACTACTATCAATATGAATATCATGTGTAGTCATGAAGATCAAATCAAGAACTAGACACCTAATCCACTGGGTTAATGTGCATTAACATCATGGTGAGGTAAGAGGATCCACAATCATCACTATCCTCATCCAAGATTTACTATCCTCGAGCAAATATAGAAGGTCCATCGACAACTCACCATGTCACTCTTGTAATGTGATGAAAATCACAAGTTTACCACTCATGTAATATGAGGGATAATAGGGTGCTTTCTCTTGGTAGACTTTCTTGTACTTGGGTGAGGATAAGAGCACCTAAATCTAGGGGTTATCTTCTCAATAAATTTAGCATGCCTTTAGGGTCTCATTGGTGACCTTGCATGGAACTTATTCTTGGTATTCAAATATTATTAGATATGTTCTTTGTATGAATTCATTCTCATGTACAAGAGATGGAGATTGTTAGAGAAGAAAACATTGGTTATGAGTCTTTGGTCTTCCCCTTTCATATTTGACATTCTATTCACTTTCATGCTTGATTGTGGAGTACATTGGAGGCTTGGTGTTGGTTCGTCTTGTTACCACTCAAACTAGCAGGGGACCTAAGGGGGATCCCTAAAGGGCAAATGCTAGGCCAAGGGCAACAAATGGAGACTTAGCCCACTGTCACCTCAGCTAGGGTTCCCTTCTATTTATGGACTTTCACCAATGGGAGGAGACCCGATATGTATGGAGTCACCAATGAAGGATAAGTCAATGGATATGAGTGACCCAAATAAACCCTTTCCCATAAGAGTTTGAAGGATGGACCTTGCTTGCTTTCTAAGCAAGGTACTATGTATTCTAGGGAAAGGAAGAGAGGATTTGAGGGTTAGGTTTATAGGATAAGACTTGTGAAGGAGGTCCCCAATCCCAAAATCCTTGTTAGAATTGGTGGTATTCCGGATGGTTTTTGAAGAATGATCTTTCAAAGTAGCAGGACCACATAGGGCCAAGTGGACCCAGTCTAGGGTATGAGGAAAGAATGTAGCAACCAGTGATATTCTTACTCTAGGCAAAGGTGGGGAAAGGATCAAAGAAAGAATTGTCACTTGAAGATGTGGCTTTGACTCTGAGGTACTAGCCTTGGGGATGGCAGGGCAAGTTTTGATCCTAGAGCTAGGGCTTGGCTTTTCTACCAATTCCACTGCCGGAATGGCTTCAAAATTGGAGGAGAGCTTGAGGAAAGGCCAACACAGGAGACCCTAGGATATCAAACTTTTTTGGTGGCTAGCTTGTTGGGAAATTGATGCCGTAGGTGCCCCAATTTGGCTAGACCTGGAAAGAGGTGAAAGAATATGATTTTTTTAGCGACCACCCTTAGTAGATTAGCACCTTAATCTTTGGGAGAATGGAGTCTATGATTAATATGAGTAGGATTTCTTGGTTCCTAGTCAAGGAGGCCTCAAGATCACTTCGCTAGCCTTTCTAGGTCAAGAAAAAGCAACCTTGTAGCTTTTATACTTCGATGTGAAAAGGAATGACTTATCGAGGTCACATTCTTTAATAGGATTACCCCTAGGAGATTTCATTCATATTACATGGCCCATACGTTGAGAGATGCTATAATAGAGACAAATTCCACAATTTTAAGTAGTAAATGCATGCAACAATTAGCCCTAGAACAGTGAAAATCCTAGTCCAATGTATATGACAAAAGTAAACAAGAATAACATAAAAAAAACATGTACTTACATGTAACAAAGTATATCCAACCATTCATAATTGACAAGAGAGAAGCTCCAAGAGAAGATAGACCAAAATCCACACATCAAAGTTCATCCATAAAGCTCCAATTCATCCTCTAGAAAAAGTGCAAAAATATCGAAGAGATTTAAGAGATCCAAACCAAAGTGATGATGAGCAAATGAGCTCTTCTCACTTGTATTTATACACAACTTAGGAGTTCGAATTAACCTCCTTGGCCTACATAAGCCCCAAAAATAAGATAGTGTTCTGATAATTCAACTTTTGGTGACAAGCCCACCAAATTAGCTCATAAATGAAAAAGTAAGCCTCTCAAGAGGTCAAATAATAATCTATGCATATCGTAGGGTCCTCTAAGAGGCCTAATGAGGTCCATGGGTGCCACATTGAAGAATAGGACCCTTAAAAGCAGTGGACAAAGGGTTGTCCCCTTGTAATAACCTGTTGTGCTCCAAATGACATGTGGGGGAACACAAGTATCCTCATGGGTCTCCAAACAAATTGAAGATGCCTATAGATTTCCTGCAAGGGCTAGGATGACGATGTAGGTGATGCCACATCATCATGCAAGTTCTGGATCATCTGCCAAGTGTATGGTGTAGATCTGGGGTTGATTGGGCATGATGGATCAAGTGCATCCTCCTCATCTAATAAGTGAACCACGAGCAATCTTTGAATGGTTGTGGGGATCCATGGAGTGAAATCTACTTTTGTGGAGGCTCATGGCTCTCAACGCTCACCTTACATGTGCCAATGTAGCCCTCTGGAGAATTAGGACCCCATATAGGGAAACCAAACCCAAGATGGAAACCATCTGCAATCTTGCATAAGGTCCAATGCGTCTCTTAGCCTTTCAGTACAATAAGTCATTAGAGAAATCAAGTAAATGAGCTTACCTAACCATGGACCACAGGTGGGGACTTCATAATGGCCCGCCCTTACATAATGCGCTTCAGGATGTGCCAATGTCTCCTAAACTCCAAATGGGGTTAACCAATAATCCTATTAGGTGGTATCTACTTCTAAAAGGGATGATATAGTCAAGTTACATGCTTCAAGAGGTGGTGGCATGTGACATATAGGTGAATGAAGTAGGGAATGAGAAGGGGCAGCCCTGGGTCACATGCTGGTGTACAAGGGTAGCTAATAAGAGGGAAGCCCACACTTGGGTTTATAATGTGTAGGAGGGAACAATCGTGGTACATGAGGTGCCTGACCTTGATTTTTCCACCCTTCCTTTTACGCCTTTTGCCTTTTTATGATTTTTTTTTGTTAACTAGCTCGGGGCTCAAGGAGTTAGAGCATGATGTATAAGATATAGCAGTGAATTCCCCCCTTTAAGGTGGGGCATTTCATTGCCCGCCAGGGGTTGGGATAATCTTTTTGTCCCGGCCATCTTTCGCATTTTGTGGTACATTTTCCTGTTGAATGTGGCCATATATGCTTTTATCTTTGTTTTCAGTGGCATCAACCTTCGGGCTTCATTGCAGGCCATGACCCAAGGTGTGGGCAAGGGGAAGGGGCATGCTAACCCTATGTGGATCCAATGGGGGAATGTTGACCCAGGTGGGAGAAATGATGAATGGGGTAATAATGAATGGAAAGAGTGTAATATAAGCGGATAAGGGAGCGGGACTGCACAACCAAAATCAGGGTTTCCCATGAAATACTATCCCTAGAGACAAATGGTCAGTAAAAGAGATCCCACAAGACTAGAATCCAATGATAATACCTAAAAGGGGTCTAGGAGACAAGAGCATAGACCTAGCCCATTCTTTCCTCTAAATCCCCCCATTAATCCATACCCGGAAGTGCCCATGATAAGAAAACTACAATACTCAATTTCCAAATGACAAACATACCTTTAGGTTCGGGAGGCCCACCTTCAAACATACGATCATGGCAGATGGGTGAGGGACCACATGGATGGCTCAGGTGGGGGAGAAATGGTACAATGAGCTAACTGGTGGCCGTCGGTTGAGGACCATCTTGGAGAAAAAATTCTCCTAGGGATCTTACCCACAAAATTGTGGGTAACACATCCTATCGCCACTCAAATGATTGTATCTATACCTTGTGTGGAGGAGAGGTCCTGTTACCTATGCAATGACTTTACATCCCCTCTGGATTGTGGTTTAATCTAATGTACTAGGTTTTGTATTCAAGATTGGTAATAAAGATTATCATTTTCTTGGTGGCCAATTTCAGAAGTGTCAATGGAATTTTGTAAATGGTTTGATAGTGTTTTGAATTGATTGGCCTTAGGTACATTCCATGACAACTCAATTTCTTTTTTATTTCTTTCTTCTCAGGAACATTGGACTTAAGGCACTGAACACTTCTTTACATTTGAATTTCCAATCTTGCATTTAACTAGGGATTCCACGTTAAGGCTAGTAAACACTAGCCCAAAGTGAAAGGGACCGTGTGAGGTGACACTAACACTTTCCCTGTATGCTTCATCTGATTTCTTCCAGTTTTGAGTGATAAGATGCAATGATAAATTGTATAGTAGTATTCCAACTTTATGCCTTTAGCCAGTCCTCATGGTGAGTATATAGATATTAAGCTCTTGTTCCAAACTCACACACATCAAACTGAGAACTTGAGTATATGCATCGTTTACATCAATCTTTGGTCCTTGCTTCTCTGACAACAAGGTCTTGGGATGATTGATTTTATCTTCAACCTCATTCTGTAGTCCATTCCATCGCTCATTTGCTGGCCTTTGAGAAGAAATTTTACCAAAGTGACTTTTTGACATCTTTGTTCTTTAGGGGTTGAAAATGCTAGTCTTCTATTGTAATCCCACCTTTGAAGTGGGTCTTTGAAGTTTTACATTTATCATTGAATTAGAATATCAGACTTTAATAGCTTCGTATTTTTTCGCAATGCGCATATAATCCTGACCTTCCCATGCTTATGATCTGTTATAACTAAAAAATCTGATGGTGTATATCACTCTGGAGCTTAAAGCATTTTTCTATCTTACTCTTCTTGCTCTTGAACTGGTTTGTCTTCAGAGTAGGGTTCTTCTATCTCTCTTGCAATTCCTTTCTTTCTTTGGTCAAGATAAGCATCTATGTTTTCTTATAAAGATCTTGAAAATTGTCATCATCTTTCTTTAAACAATCCTCTAGATTGGTTAGCATCCAGGACTTTTGGATTCTACATGTTAGCCTTGGACAGTCTTCCCTTGCTCTGACAGTGCTGGAACAGTCTGCAACTTGTCATTAGTGTTTTACCTCTAGTATCCTCATGGTTTTTGTGATTGCCTTATCTGTTCGAGCTTAAAGTCAGTGCCAAAGCAGGCTGAACTGCAGCAACCACTGTATGGATGCAATGAGTGTGCCTTGCTAATTTATAGAGGAAGGTGATCTCCTTTGGTAAGTTCCAGGCTCTTTGGGATGGAAAAACAACAGGAGGACAGGTCTGTAATTGGACCTATTCAAGCAAATCTGATTGGGCACCGCATCTATAATGCTGTACCAGTCCACATTATAAATTATAATAAAGAATTAGGAAGAAAATGATACAGTACTAGAATGGGCATGTCTGTTTCATTTTTATTTTGGCGAATTGGGTTCCTTCTTGACTCTTTAGGCCAATTCCAGTTGGTGTCATCCACTCATGAGATTTTATGATGGGCATATTCTTTGAGTCAATGGCCAATGGAATCTGTCTTTGCTAGCATTTTTAATGCTCGTGATTGCTTGACAATCATACCTTGTTTTACTACCATTGGCTCCAAGGTGATTTCTCTAGAGCATTCTCTTGTTATGCTTGACTGCTATGCGTGGAGTTATATTTGCCTGTTTTGCTTGGTTCAGACCAATTATTTATTCTTTGATTGAGGACACAGTGGGGAAGATATGGAATATTACTAGGTACTCATGTTTTGTATTTTTTGCAGGATGATGAGCATACAAATGCAGGGAGAGGTTCCAATCTAACAGAGGATGGACATGTGGAGTGTGATGCTAGTATTATGGATGGTTTGACTGGAGCCTTTGGGGCTGTTGGAGGAATGACTGGTGAGAATGTGAAGTAGTGAACTGTATTTCTTTGGTTTTTCAGTTATTTTTTATCATCTGTGAGGACTAGCTTGCCGGGAAAATGAATTCATGCCATTTTATTGAATAGCATATCAAGCTATCGTACAAAATTGAAAGCAGTAAGATGGATATGAATTCAAATTATGTATTCATTTTTGCATGTGTCTTATTTATGTTTTCATGCTACAAACTTTAACCTTGGCTCTTGTCAAATCAGGAATTGTTAATCCAATTCAAGTTGCAACACTTCTTGCAAAGGAGCGGATGATGGGACCTTCTCTGCTTGGCCGCATACCTCCTATGTATTATTTATGTGCTTTTCTGATTGGCTTAAGACATGTTGATGATAAATGAAAAGATTAATGGTTTTATGTGTCATATTAAGTGCAATACATGCTGGTGAAGCACTGATCAGTTTGAGGAAATTGTCTTTAGGTCAAACTGGAAATAACAAAGTCTGTGGATACTGTTTTAACGTGGGAATGCACATTTCAAAATAGTCATTTTCATTAATTTTATTTCATTCACAGTTATGTTTCTTTGTGGGCGGCTAAAGCAATTCAGCAACTGATCCAACAACAGAAAACCACATTAATGCAGTGAAGCCACTCCCATACGAATCCAGCTCAAATTTTCATTGACTATAATATATACTACAACAAATCATACATACTGAATGCAATGATTTATTTGTTTGTTTATAAAGAGTAGAAGGGATCCATATTTAACCTAACAAAAATAAAAGAGCGATGTATTTCCCAAACATTTGCTAAGTTGCTACAAAATCAATCGACCAACTTAGACACATATAATTAACCCACTTAAATTCTCATAAGACTCAAAATTCTTTGATACAACACTAATGTATCCATGCATGCTCGTACACACTGAACAGACTTAAAATGCTCTGGCAACACCTTATAACATGACCAGAACCTCACACACTGAACTCATTGACAGCTCTAATAGTAATTTTTTAATAGCTTGAGCATATGGATAGTAATTCTAAATGTATGAAAAAGCATATGGATTTTAACTATCTCATTTACAGAGTATAGCCCAAATAAATAAAGCATAATGATACAATTCATTTCTTATATATCCAAGGGGACAAAATCTAAAGACAATCAGCCCATGCCTTTATCCTTTAATCTCTTCTTTGCAATGGATTGGTAAAGACAGGTTTCGTACATGGGGTAATTTGCGAGCCAAGGATTGGGGCAGTTGGCTGCTGCGTAGAACTGTTAATTGCACCATAAGACTATGGGGAACCAATAAACAAGCTTTCACAGCACTCTCTAAAATCATTCATACACGAGGTTGTTCAAAATGCATTTGGATGGATGGTGTCCGATACAGGAAAAATTAAAATGGCCATGTGAGAAACCTTTCTTCAGTTACAGAACAAGAGAGCTCTATGCTAAAACACGACCAAGCTGCTTACTTGCAGATCAATTCTACAGAAGATGGGTTGTTAAGGACAATGAAGCTAGATGGCTTTGTAGGTTTAGGATATTTGGATTCCAGAAAGCGGAATTTTCTTGTATATTCGACTGTTTGGGTGGTTAATCCTCAATAACAACCCAACAGTTAAATATTAACTCCACCACACAGTCCTGTCAATCCCTAGATTCGCTCCTTTGCAAATCTGGAGGGCTAATGACCAGCACATTTCATTAGGCTGGAAGTTCAGAGACATATTAAAATACAGCTTTGCTTGAACCAGGGGTTGGTTCCATGGAGTTCAGCTACAATATTGATTCAGTGATGTTATGGTTGTTCAGATACAATTTTTTCAGAGATTTTAGTTAGACTGGATAGAATTGCGATTATTAGTAGTGTCCCTATTTGTTAGGAGGCACGGCTTGAGGATTTGCATGCCAGTTATGATGGTATATTTGAGATCCTTGTGAGCTCACAATTCCAATGAGCTACTTTCAGGCAACATATAGGGCTATTTTTAACAGGGGTTGCATGTTAGAGATGATCATATATGCAGATTCATTGAAAATCGAATCCAGTGAGGGTAGTTTCATTGACATGCAAAATATTTCTACTTTTAGCACGTTTTGCATGTTGATTCTGATGGCGTATGGATTCCTCACTGGAGATTGAGTCTGATAAGTATGATCTTATGGACGTGTGCATTTTTAATTTTTAGCAGTGGTCACGTGGCAGTCTGTAGTTGTGACATGTAGCAGCATCTAGTCATGACACATGGTAGATTGTGAGAGTGAACATGGCAAGATCTGGATACATGCATGAGCTAGAGTGAGGTGTTGAGTTATTTGAGTTGGACTGAGTGTGTCAGGGAATTAACTGGGTTGTTCAAGTGAGTCAACTGCACACTATTGGGAAGCATGCATGGGTCTAGGAGTGAATTGACATCTTGTTGAGGTAACTAAGTCACATGCATGCATGGAGGAGTCTATGAGGTTTTCTCTCTAGTAACTATATTCATGCATTTTCTTTTCTCTGCTTCACTTTAGTATAACTTTCTCTCTTTCTTTAGTTGGACTAAATTTCTCTAATGATGCAGCGTACCCACAGGCTATGCTTGTCAGGATTGTCACCCATCTGGCCAATGGGCGAGGAGAGACTTGGGAGTATGTGATCCTTACCACTAGTAATTTGGGTATCCTCCCCAAGTTAAAGGATGTAGGTGTTCTACCACTTGATTCTTGAGGGTAAAGGGGGGGAGATCAATAGACGATAGGATGTGCGATCCTTGTCACTTATGACAAGTTGGGTATTCTTCCTATTGTCATTCAAATATAGGGTGGTAGATTAATCTCCCCTATTGTTTGTGGATATAGGGTGGCAGCCGAAGCTCCCCTATGACGATTCTTCTTCTTTAGATCGAGACTTCATTGTTCAGCTGATGATTAGAGGAAACAAGTTGAGACGAGATGCGATAAGGTGGATGTCTTGTTGATATAGCTGAGATGAAGGCCATGGAACTTGACTTGGTGACTTGTAGGGTTTGGAGGATCTAATCGATCTCCTCTACTGTCGGTTGTGGATTGTTCTTCTTCTATGAGACAAGATGAGTCATGATGCAACAAGCATGTACATCTGAGATTGAGACTTATGAAGTAGATGGAAATTCCTCCCTAGCTGAGAGGGAGTGTTGAAATTTAGGCAGCTATGGGACGAATTTCCCATAGCCCTAGAAGAAGCCCATCATACCCCTAAACTAGAATTCTAAAGGGACAAAGAAATATCCTTATTATTAATGTGAGGACATTTGAAGCAACAAAACTTGTAGCTTGATGACTTTAAAAGTAAAAATACGCAAAGGTATTTATAAATAATATTTTATGAATAATATATGAGATGTACAAAATATTGAATGTTACAATGAGGCCCTGCTTATATGCCTAGGTAGGTGTCCTTTCATGATTGGGCATGTCTTTTAGACATGCCTTTTCACTTAACTAATGACTATTTAAGATAATCATCATTTGATTATTTATTAATATTAATATTCATTTTATTTTATATAGTTTATATTCATAACACTTCTCTTATTGTCATTTAATATGGTGTTAATCTTTAAGGCATGATATTATTATATGCAAATTTGAATTTAAATATATTTCCTTCCAAGTCTCTCAAGTCGGTTTCATAATGTTCATGTTGACCCTCCTCTAATAGACATGTCTTTCCACATTCAAAAACAACTATAAATTCCCCATCGTTGTGCCTTGCTTGATTACAGAAGCATCACATACATTTTCTCTGCAGTTCGTATGTTTTGTTGGTTCACATTTTCTATGACAATTCACTTATGTTCTATTGATTCAATTGTATGTTTTGTGGCTAAGATCTATATTCCTTGTGGCTCATTGTTCTATTTCACTGTGGATTGGATCTATATATATCTGTGGCTCCTTTTAATTATGGCTCGCATCAAAACTTATACAAGGCTCGCTTCTATTTATTCTGTGGCCTACTCTACAGTGCTCGCATCTATATTCTTGAGGTTCACTTTCTACAGGGCATCACATTATATATCATTATCTCTTCCATCACATTGGTCTCCAGTAGTGGGTTGACAAAGTTCTTTGGAGGTTCACATTCTTAATCATTCGATGGCAGGGTTCTGTAACTCCCATTCATGATTCGGTGGCTCGTATACCTATTCCAGTGACTCGCTTTCTCCATGGCATCACACTATACTTGGCATCTCTCTCTATGGCTCACTAATATTTGAAATAGGCTTGCTTTTCTTATGGCACAAATTTTTGTTATGGCTCGTCTATGGCTTGCATTTGATTTACTGATCTTTTTGTAACCTATGGCCATGATACGTATTTTGTGACATTCATGTTTGCACCTCTAGACAATGATAACGACAATGGGTAATTTCAACATGGCTATAACCATCGCATAACAATGGTTTCTATATAATAGTAACTCTTGATATCACTGTAATTTGGATACATAACAATGACTCTGATATATGAATATGACAGAGTAACCCTGAATATGGTAGTGAATTGATATGGGAATAACATTGTATGGAAACTAACCTTGGATATGGCAACAACAAGGATGTATGTCTTAAACAACGAGGTATGGCTTTGACAAAGATTGTGACAGAATGTGTATTTCTTGATCGCAGTAACCTTGATGTTGCAGTGAGGCAGATAGGACATGACAATGACTTTGATGGCAGTGAACTTGATGGCAGTCACCTTGATGGTAGTGACTTATATGGCAGTGACCTTGTTGATATAATAGTGACTTTAATGATGTGGCAGTGATATGATATTATATGTTACGTGAGAGTGAATTTGCTCTTATGATACTTATTGAGACATGGTAACAATGACAATAAGGATGACACTTGATAGTGATGATGACGCTTATTCCTGTGACAAGGATGATGTTGTTTAAGACAATGATATGATTTGATTATTGGAGGTCAGATCGTTCAGTGCACAACTGAAGTTGTAAACTGACTTGGGTTGGCCCTGGGAGGCTTGATGTGATTAATGTATCTGATTCTCATTATACTTTGTATCTCAGTTGAACAATTGATGAATGCCTAATAGAAGAAGAATCTTGTTGGGTTTTCCCCCTTGTGGGTTTTTTCCCTGGTCTCTGACCTAAATCTTGGTGTTTCTATTGTGCATGCTTTTCTTCTGTTGTTCTTTACTGTTCTTATGCATTGTTGATGTTTTTGTTCGCTCTACAAAATTGCTAATAATGTGGAAATGATGTTATGGGGTGAATGTTATATGTTGAAAAAGTTTGAAAATACAGTTATCTTCTGTAGAGAATAATCTAGCCCTCAAATTAACATATGGACGATATCATCTTTGGAAGCGACAATGACGGGCTGAGTAAAAAGTTTGCAAAAGATATCCAGTGTGAGTTTGAGATGACATTAATTGGAGAATTGACTTTTTTCTTGGGACCCTAGATATCTCAGAAAGACAATGGCATATTCATTTGTCAAACCAAGTACATTAAGGAGATGTTGAAGAAACTTCAAATGGAAGATAGTAAATCAGTGAGCACTCCGATGGTGACTGGTTGTTAGTTAAGCAAGGATGATATATCCAAGGATGCAGGTCAAAGAATGTATCGATTGATGATTGGCAGCCTATTATATGTGACAACTTTGAGATTAGATGTGATGCAGGCAGTTGGACGGGTGGCGTGTTTTTAAGAAACACCAAAAGAATCCCATGTTGTTGTAGTGAAAAGGATTTTTTGATACCTCAAAGGAATAATAAATTTTGGACTATGGTATCCAAAAGGAAATGATCTAACTATCACAACTTATATAGATGCAGATTGGGCAAGCAGTGTTGATGATCGTAAAAGCACTAGTGGAGCAACCTTCTACTTAGGTGGTTGTGTTGTATCATGGTTGAGCGAGAAGCAGTCTTCAGTCTCATTATCCATAGCAGAAGCAGAATACCCGACATGTTGTACTCAGGTTCTTTGGATGAAACAAACTTTGCAATATCTACAGGTGAAGTTTGATGAGCCCTGTTACCCACCACCCATGGGTGACATGCATAGGAGATTTTTTTTCTCCTAGATGGTCCTCAGTTGGTAGCCAACAACCCCTTGTAGTCACCAAGTAGCTCAATGTATCAACATCTCCGCCACTTGAGCCAACCATTATGATTCGTCGCCCATCTGTTATCATTGTATGTTTGAAGGTGGGCCTTACAACCCCAAAGGTATGGCTTTCATTATGTAGTTGGGTATTTTTGCTTACTTTTCATGGACACTTTTGAACATGGATTAGTGGGGGAATTTGATGAAAAGAATAGGCTTGGTTTCTACTCTTGTCCCTTTGTCCAATTTGGTGGTTAACCTTGTATCCTAGGGTCATGGGATCTCCTTTATTGGCTTCTAGCTTTAGAAGCACCACTACATAGGAAACCCTGATTTTGGTTGCGTGGTCCCGCTTCTCGACACCACATACATCACCCCTTTGTGTTCATTATAACCCCTTTTCACGTATTTCCCATCCGAGTCCACATTTGTCCATTGGGTCCACAAGGGGTTAGCTTCCCCCTCCCCTTGTCCACACTTTGGGTCGGGCTTGGAACGATGTCTGGAGGTTGATGTAACTAAAAAGAAAGGCAAAAGCATAATTTGGCCACTCTAAATAGGAAATGTACCATAAAATGCAAACAATGCCCGTGACATACAAATTTAGCACGTGGGCAAAAGCCAAACATGAGCTCTACCCCTATCATTATGGCTATCACCTTGGTGCCTAGGGCCCCTTATGTTAGCCCCCCTGCATCATTAAGGAACCCATGATTGTCCCAACGCCTGGTGGGCGATAAACTGCCCCACTTTGGAGGGGTATTCACTGCTATATCTTACAAATCATTGCTCTCATCCCCTGGAAGCTCGAGCAGTTATAAAAAGAAAAGTTAATAAAAAGAAAAAGGCATATGAAGAGGGGTGGAAAAACAAGGGCTGGGGTGACTCTTGTACCACAATTGCTCCCTCCTACATTCGTACGCTCAAATGTGGGCTTCCCGTATTATAGCTACCCTTGCATTATGGCATGTGGGTTGGAGCATTCCCTTGATGCCCCACTTCGTTCCATCATTATATTACATGCCACGTTCCATTTGACTGATGTACCATGGACATGTCACTCCCCTTAGAGGTTGAAACCACCTAATAGGGTCCTTGGTTAACCTTCTTCTTGAACTTGGAGACACTTGTACATTCTAAAGCCCATTATGGAAGGGCATGCCACTATGAAGTGTCCACATGGTTCCATGATTTATAAGCCTATTTACTTGATTGCACTAATGATTTATTGTACTAGAAGGTAAGGGGATACATTGGATCTTATAGAGGATTATAGGTGGGTCTTCATCATGGGTTTGGTCTCCCTATATGGGGTCCAAGTCCTCCAGAGGGTCAAATTGGCATTTGTAGGGTGAGCGCTGGGAGCCATGGGCCTCCACCATAGCAGAGAGCAGTTTGTCACATCATGGGATCCTTTAGTTTGACTCATTGTTTGCTCCTGTTCCATTTATTTGACGATGATGCACCTGGACCACCTTGCCCAGCTGGCTACACTCTTGCACCATACACTTGGTAGCTGATCCAAGGCCTAGATGAGGATGCGTCTCACCATGGAGACAAAGGGAGGGCTTGCATCATTCTTCTAGCCCTTACAGATGGGATACAGGCATGTTCAATCCATTTGGAGACCCAAGAGGATGTTTTGTGCCCTCACAACCACTTAGGGGCACCACAGGTCATTTGCTTGGATGTTAAGGGGCCAATCCCTTTATCACTTTGTTTGGGGCCCAACCCTTCAATTTGGCACATATTGGACTCGACTAGGCCTCTTCAATGGCCCTTCGACCTATTGTATCGATCATTTTGCCCTCTTGAGAGGCTTATTTTTGTATTATGGAGCTATCTTGTTGGGCTTCTCACCAAGTAATGTTATTTTTGCACATTATTTTATTAGTTGGGGTACCATTAGGCCTAATTAGGCAAATCAAACCCCATAGAGGAGGATATGTATTGATGTGATGATCATTTCATTTGATCATCACTTGGATTTGGATCTTTATCTCGTCTTGAGAATTTCGCTATAGCTATTGGAGGACGAATTGGATATCTTTGATGCATTTTGATATTTGGAAATCTTCTCTTGGTCTTGGAGCTTCGATTTTGTCTCTCTTGATGATTGGATACATTCGAGATACTTGTACGTGCCATTTTCATGATTTATTTCTCTATTTCATGTCAATGTATAGTGTATGAAATTTTCACTCATGAAGCTGGAGTTGTTGCCCTAATGAGAATGTGAATTGTTCGAATCTTGATTTTGTGAGGGTTTTTCATACGTTTCGTGCTTGGTGGAGTGAATGAATGTTCCTAGGGGTATATGATCTTCATAATTGCCTTGATAAGTCATTAATTGCAACATCAAGAAGTATAAAATTTCTTAGTGACCTAATTGCTACATGTAGGGCTATGCAAAGTTGTTGGGGAACTCCTTGATTGGGTAAAAGAAATTCTAAACATTAAAATCTCATTGATTCCATTCTCCCAATAGACTAGGCACTGGTCTAATCCTTGATGGTCACCTAAATGAAAAATCTTTTCACCTTCTCTCCCTCTTTTTCTAAGCCCTAACCCTAGTGCCTCTTAGGGCATCACATGAAATCAATTTTAGGCATAAAAAATGATGAAACTTGATCTAGAACTGCACCAATGTGTTCTTGAGAGGTCCTCCAATTCTTAAGCCATTCCGATGGTTGAATCTCAAGTTTTGCCAAGCCCTAGCTCAAAATCGAGTTCTCCCTAGGTTTCCTTTGCTTAGTGACTTCATCAAGGATCATTGCATTGAAAATTCGAGTCAAATCTTATCTCTTTGATCCTTTTCTTCTACCTACTTGGTTAAGACCTTTTGTTTGAAGTTTCAACCCAAACCCTTGACCTCGTCTGGGTCCACTAGGGTTTCTTTGTGGTCCCACAACCTTGTCACTCCAATTTCACAAGGATTTCTTAGAAAATTCTATTCTTCTAGGATTCTTAGGTCTAGGGCATTTCATATTAAGAAATACTCCTCAACCCTAGGTCTAGGTCTCCCTCTAGCCATTCTTGGAGATCCATTCATCTTGCTTCTTAAGCAATTAAACCCCATCAATAGAGTCTCTCCTTTGAATAGGCTATTGAAATCACTACCTCCACACCATTGATACATTATTCTGAGTGATTTCCCTAATACCGACACTCCTCCCATCGATGAAAGTTCCTAAAGAGTAGGGAGCTTTAACAGAGGTGACAGTGGGTTATTGCTCCATTGTTGCCACTTGACCTAGTATTTGCTCTATAGGAAACCTTCCTAGGACCCTTGCTAGATTGAGCTGTTCCATAAGCATAGTGACAACACTAGTTCCATAAGTATCAACAAGCCCATTTCGATGTTTAGTGACAACACTATTTCCATAAGTATCTCCAAGAATCTTATCAGGCATTCAGAAACAAAACACATTCCTATCAAATACCAATATTTTAGAGAACAGGTCGCGAGAAAAGACATAAAGGTGGAGTACACTGGGACAAAAGGAGCGAATACCCAAATAGAACGAGAGAAACCTCTACCGTGTGAGACTTTCGAGTATCTTTGGCAAAAACTTGGGATTTTATCAGGTTCACGTTGATATGCGCTCTAGCCAAGCAGGGAGGGGGAGACGAGCATGTTGCAGGATGAAAAAAGATGCCATCTTGTAAGGGGGAGTTACCCTTTGCCATTGATGTCAAAGGGGGAGAGAAATCAAGGGAAGAGGATCAGAGGCATGGAGTCAGGGGGAGTACGTGTGTTGCCATCAATGACAAAGGGGGAGAATGTTGAAAAGTGGTTGTCACTAATGTCAACCCAAGTAGTGCTAGAAGAAGCCTCGCTTTTGTTGACCAAGATGACATGGAAAATCATGATTTCTAGGGTCAAGATCACTTTCATTGGATGGTCCTCGTCATGTCGATTCTAATGCTATATGGCACGCCTTGTGGCTCCTCATAGTTTGAAAGATGTCTTTCGAAAGGTCATAGCCACCTTGTTGTGGTCAATGCCCCAAAAAGGAGATGATGTGGCGGTCTATGATTAGCCAACAAATTATGAAGCCAAGAGGGACTTTCATCAAAAAATAAATTAAATACTATTGTGGAAGGGATCAAAATTTAAGTTACAATCAAAATGCAAGTCAGCATAAATTGAAGAAGGGGTTTTGGACTCCAAAATTTGAATTTTGAAATTCAAATTTCCCTCCAAAGGCAAATCAACTAGCCCCTCCTAGAAGCCTCTCTAGACATTATAAAGAAGGCTATGTCTCTCCTCAAAAGCATGGATTTGAATGCCTATCTTGTGTAAAAATATATGTGATATCTCTGCAGCCTTTTGAGCAGTCTAGCCTATCTAAAAGGAGGTTGAAGGTTTGAATGGTTTGGGCACATCATTTACATCTTTTAGGATCTTATGTTTCAATTTAGAATTGTGCAAAGATATAGACATGTTCTGAAGTTTGTCAATGCTGAGGTCTCCTATGCATATGAGTTTTGTTTTCTATCTGAGTTGGAATATAGACTTGCTTGGGATTCTTTGCCCCTCTTAGGGCAAAATTGTTGCACAAATTAAGTCCTATGGACATAGTTATTGTGCGAATTCGATAACTATTTTGGGGCCATTTTGACGAAGGTTTATTTGGGTTTGTTTGTAGACATCTATCACAATTTTTGGGCCTTCTTCTGCACAAGGATTGGTCTTGTTGTTGCCTGAAGTGTACACCCAAGGTGCGACACTTAGAGTAGGGGCTGTCACTCTGATCCCTACTCAGTTTGTTTAAGCTATCTCCTAAAAGCAGGCTAAGGGGGTAGCCCCTAATGGTGAAAGGATGAGGAACCTATTGAAAATCAACAAATTTAGGGGATACAACTGAATAACCTAGTGACTTGATTTAAAATTTTGTGGCAAGCGAGATTATTGAGCACAACCAATTAGATTCTTAATATATATTAGTGATAGACCAATGCCTTAAGATTAAGAATACTTGCACAACAATGAATAATATGTCAAATTACCAAATAATCAATTGCTGCAAAGGTTGTATGCAAGACCTATCCTAGATGAAATGTAGGTTCTAGTCTAATGTGAAATGCAAGATCTTGGTCACTTTAGTTATATGCCTAGTCTAGGTGAAGCCTTCTCCTAAATTGTTTTGAAGCTAGTCACAAACAAAGTCGTAGAGAGAAGTGCTGGGGAAGGAGGCTACGGTCTCATTAACGGTACCTCCCCAGGACCTCTAACCAGCCATGTGCCTCCATTCCTATAAGGGATTGCCTGCAAGAGAACTGCAATGTCACTTGTGTTAACCGTGAATGAGGGTCTAACTTCTCAAATTGGATGAAGAAGGTGGCCTTAAGTTGCTATCAACCAAGCTTATGGTTGGAGGTAAATTTTAATTATGCAATTCTAATCCTAGGATGAGAATGCAAATGATGATCAAGTTAAAATTTGCTTCAATGAGATTACAAAGTGAAAAAGTGCTCTAATGAAGATATAAACTTGTAACCAATATATCAAATATCACTTGTTAACCAAGATTACAAGATCCAATTACCAAAGAACTTATATGTTATTCAATGAGACAATTATGGCAACGATAGCAACATCTCCTTATCACTTATGTATGCTTATTAGAAATTCTCTTTCAATTGCTAGATTTGCAAATTAGAACAAGAGAGGTCTACAAAAAAATTGCAAGAGCACAACTACAAGCAATAAGATGAAATTGCTAACAGCAAGACAAGTAAATGACATCCAACAAAAAGATTCAACTATGCAATGCAATTTGCAAGAGAAAAATTCTTATGCAAACGAGATGCAACTAGAGTCTAACCATGCACAATGAGAGAGAAGAAAGGCTAGTAACCAAACAAGGCTATCCTTGACAAGACGAGAGAAACCAATAGCAATGATAATATCTTATGAGTCTACTGCCCAAATGCTAATGATTAGTTTGCCAAATATGCATTAGACATTCAGTGCCACTGTCAACAAAGAGATAAGATTGCTGTAGCTTACTGCTAATGTATGACAGTCCACTCAAGATAAGATCAATCACAAATTCAAGTGAGGAAGAGCCAATGCACAACAATCACGTCAGATGCCAAAAGCACTTATGCTAGACCTTAGAAATATTACTGCAAACTCAAATCAGACCTCTGAACAATGCAATCAGTCAACGGCAGCAATGATATCAGTCCTCAAAATCAAGATTGGTCACCAAAGATGTATGAGACAAGAGCCCAAAATACTTAAGATTGTTCTTGCGATTAGTATGTAGTGTTTAAGTGTTTTTAGGCTTATTTGTTAGGTTTGCTCTTGATGATTAGGGTCTGCAAACAATTTGTTTCAGATCTGATGTTTCATGACAGTCATGCAATACCTCACAGCTTAGCTAGAACAGTCACTAGGTAACGAGACGAAGGCTAGAAAAACAACAATTAAATTTCTGTGTGTTGATATGTGACCAATATTAGTTGTTTTAGGCTTCTTATAATTAATTCTCTCAAGTGATTAGCCGCTGTATATTGATACTTCAGATCTGAGTGAATGTTTAGGTCTGCAATAAGCTCACAGTTGGAGGAGAAGAGGCTCTAAACCTTGCGGCCCTCCTTCAGTGGTTGATATACCAAATGCAGCATCGAAATCAGTGTGGAAAAAGTCGGGAATAAATCCCGATTAAATCCCGATTTTTTGATTTTTTTGGCTGGCCGATTAAATCCCGATTTTTTGATTTTTTTAGCTGGCCGTTTAATTTTGCCGACTTTTTCGAAAAACTCCCGACTTTAACGACTTTTTCAACTTTTGGACCCTTGTCGATTTAATCCCGACTTCGACTTTTTCCACATTGATCGAAATAGCAATGTCCAGACCACAGATCAGTGATCTTCATCTAACCCCTTCAAAATGTGACTTTAACGCTGCAGTGAGATGCATAAGCTCTAGAAATGATAAGGGTATGGAACAGACCCAGGGAACACTAGCGGCCAAGGTAATTCAATGCCTTCTAGGCCTGGGACACCCGTTAAAAATGTGTGAGACAGAGAAATACCAAGAGAGCTAACCCCTAGCCACAAACTTATGTGAAAATCCTTCATGTAAATGAGAATGACCCTTGCAAACAAATATGTTAGTTCCCGGAATCAAACGAAGGCAAGAGCATTCAACCAAAGGCACTGTGGCTAAGCAAAAACAAGTCAAAAATCCAATGCTTGAGTTAAAAAATGTGCCAATAAGCCTGCAATCATCAACCCAAGTTAGATCTTGACAAAAAAATAATTTTACAAAATAATTTACAAAATATTGAATGTGAAACCCTTGAGAAAATTGGCCTTTGAAGTGAGATGATGGCTTTAGGCCTAACGGCTGCTCTAGAATTTTTTTTTTGATGAACAAAGGAGCTATAAAATTGCAGATCGAACCCTCCAAGATGACTCAAGCCCTTGTTGCTTCCCTAAAGAAATTTCATTGAGGTGAAAACAAGCCACAAATGGTAGATTGAACCTTGAGAAGGCTAGAAAGGCCTTAGATTTTTTGCAGCCCTGAAAAGAAGCTAGATGGCCCTTGAAAAGGCGTAATAACAGCCCTAAACCCTGACCGCTTAGGCTGGATGATGCCTAGGGCGTTCAGAAAATGTTCCTGTCCTTGATCTGAAAATAATCCATCTGAAAAAATAAGCTCAAAAACTCTAGACATCTCATAAGAAAAATAAAAAATTAAAATCCCAAATGACGATATGTATAATGAGCAAATATTTACTAAGGTTAGAAAATTAATATACAAATTATTACAATATTCACATTAAAATTCAAGCTCTAATAAGCAGATCTAACTTTAATGCACAATTAAATTTGAAATAATCTGATAGAATTTTTTTTAATTTAGTGCCATGGCCAAGTTACCGCATACAAATCGTTAGCTAAGCCTTGGAGAATTTAACATGATGGGATTTTAAACCTCTTGTCTTGGGAGTTGACTGGTCCAACCAAAGACTCCCCCTCACACCCAAGATCTGAATATCAAATAATCTCTACACACTTGCAGTGAAGTTATTAGATCATAAGGGGCTAGATACACATTAAAACATTCAATATTTAGAGATACCTGCTAGATCGAGTGAACTAGAATGCTTTTCTAAACCCAGTACCTAATGCAAGATACCTGTGCAAATAGATACTCCAATTGATGGAAAATGAAATAATAAATTGACTATATTATCCAGTGGAGCATTACGAACAAGATCCAGAAAAAAAAAAACATTACCACAAGAAGCAGAAAAGGAACACCATCGCAAGATAAAGCCCCAAAGATTTTGATATTATTATTGCAAATTAAAAATTACATCCAATAACTTGACTCACAGCTTCATTGAATGATTTTCTAATGAGTACATGATGATCAATGAGGAGCTCATTAGCTTCCTTATATAGAAAATGAGAGTATCAAACCCCTCCAAGTAGAAATAATGGCTAGTTTCCTTGATCCTTCAGATAACGGCTAGTTGCTGCTTGATCCATGCCAAACTTAAATAGTGTCCCTTGATCTGGAAGAAAAATTCGAATTTGTTGATGAAGGTCTTGATCCCAGTCTAAAAAATATTTTTTCCAACCTTTTTTCCTTGAAAATTGATCCTTTACTTAACCACCATGGTCCAAAGGTTTGATTTTTCCTTTGATGGAGGACCTCAGAAAATTAATTTCTTCTAGAGCCACGAAATTTTGAGGGATTTTTCTCCTTGGAATTGAGTCCTTCAAATTTATTCTTTCTTGGGAAGGTCCCTTTTCTCCAAAATTTGTTTTTCCACTTGGAGAGAAATTATTTCTCATTTTAATTTTTTGATTAATTTCTGGGTAATTAATTTTCTTTTATTTTTGCCAGAAAATAAACACAAAGACTTAAGAGGGGATTAAAAATATTTTTCCACCCTCTAAGTGGGTCTAAAATATATTTTGGCAATGGTGTCTAACTATGAGTAACCATTCACCAAAAATATTCCCAGAGAACACTTTTTCTACATCAGGATTTTACAATAATCACTCAGAGAAGGGGAATTTTACAATAGACACAACCTATTAAACTCAACCAAATTTTGCGACACAAGACATGATCTAGTATGATAAAAATACAGGCTCGATAACATCAGGACTCATCTAAGACCTTATCAGAGGATTCCACCCTAGCTTTGGGGGATGCTTGGTAGAAAAAATCTGCTAATTATTTGTGTTTAGAAACACAGAAAGTTTAGGGAGGTTAAATAACTCCCTAGAGTGAAATCCTTTGTTAAGAATCAAAGACTTACCTAGGTGTTGTTACATGGCTTCAAAGTCATACTAGAATCATTTTTACAATGAAATTGAAGAATTTGGGATTGCAATGATGACAATGACCTGAAAATTTTTAGCCACTGCTGTATACACTGCTTCTTGGAACTATTGACATGTACATGGTCAACAAGTCTCTCACAGTGACTGTTAAGTGATGTATTGAGCTGAATTTTCAAGCAAATTTTAAGTTGGATCTGGAGGTTATATCTGCGACTTCTCCTTGAATTTCTTGACTTGTATTGTTAAATTTGGCAACTAGGGCAAAATTCCACTTTGGATAGCTCATTCGATGGAGATAATCATTGCATTAAATTCCTCTTCTCGAGAGGATCAAAATCGACCTAAATACCACCAAATTTGGTTAAGGAAAAATGTGTTTTTGAATTAAAACACTTTCATGTGCAAATGTTCAAGGTCGGCCTCACCCTAATGTAAGCACATGAGAGCCCAAACGACATGACTCTTGACCTCAGCGATTTGTATATAAAGGAGTGGTCTCCAATATCATTTACATATTCTTGGGCTCTCATTCTTGTGATAATATATCTCTGAGGCAGCGAAGTGGATTGGGGATTAGGCGTGGAAGAATTTGGGCATATCTCTCTTATTGCAGGTCCGACTTTTTTCTCTGAGGCTGACCATAGGAACAAGTGATGTCTAGTGTCTTTGGGTATGTACTATGATGTGTAAACTCTCTTTCAAGAAGGTCACAGCTACAGACCTTACCTTGCTGGATGTAACGAATAAAATATATAAGTAATATAAATATAATGTAAAAGATAATAATCATAAATAATAGTTAGTTAAGCTAGTAATTAGGTTGAAGAGGCATGTCTAATAGGACATGACTCTTCATGAAGAGACACTTGCTTCGTATATAAGCAAGCCTCTTGTTCTCATTTGTAAATCATTCATTCTTATTCTTATTCATTTTAATATAATATTTATATCTTAATGGATATCTTGATATTCCAAGTCTTCTGGAGTAATTAGTTTATAGAAGGAACTTTGTTCACTTCACTGGACAGTGGGTTGAGTTTCTTAGGCAAACAAGACCGAATATGTTAAGGGCTAATCTGGGCCAATTGAAGAACTATTCTGGGCAACTTTCATCATCCTCTACAGGTCGAGATCCCTCAGGAAGGAAGCTGCAGGCCTTAGGACTGTTTGGGGCAACTTTCATCATCCTCTACAGGCCTTAAAATTGACAACTAGGGCCAAATTCCACTTTGGACAGCTCCTTTGGGAAGATAATTATGGCATTGAATTCCTCTTTTCGAGAGGACCAAAATCAACCTCAATATCATCAAATTTGGATAAGGAGAAGTGGGTTTTTGAATTTATGTTCTCTCTCAAGTAAATAATTAAGGTCGGCCTCACCCTTATGTCGGCTCATCAAGCCCATTGGTCACATCCCATGACCTCCACCGAATTGTATATATTGAGATACCTTCTCATTTCACACACATCTAATTGCTTGGATAGATGTCTGAGGCAACTGAGTTCTTGAAGAAGGTCGAAGGAGAGTTTGTTTCTAGGTTTTATTCTGAATTAAGGCCAAGACTCTCCAAGGACAGCCACTGGTCTGGACAATTTAAGTATGGGCAAATTCATCCTTGCAAGTTCGAGTTCTGTAGCATCGTGGCAGGCCGAGTTGGTACAGTTATTTTTGGGCTCGTTTGTGGTTGAGTCAGGGAGAAATCCTCTCCTCATAAGACTGCATCTCTGATTTATCTCAGGCAGGGCTGCAGTCAAGGAGAAATCCTCTCCTCATAAGGCCACATCTCTGACTCATCATCTCAGGCAGGGCCGCATTCAGTATAACCTACATAGTCAAGGGGGTTGAGAGTCCCCTATCATGGGTCCAAATCAGCCCTAAAGGCCAGCGAAGGACATATTCATGCATGCCAGAGAAAGCCGCAGTTGAAAAGAGGGCCCTTTGGACAATTGAATGAAATCACAGTGGACAGTAAGTAGCCCTAACCAGACCTTAATTACAGTTGACTGAATATTGGTATTATAGTTTGAGCCATCCACTTGTTTAAGATGTTGGATCTTCAAATTGTCAAAGCCATTTTGACTTTGGATTATTGTACTGTGTGTGTGTGCTGAACATTCGATATTAATAATAAGAAGAATTGGTATAGGGTTATCCCCATCTTGGGGTTTTTACCTGGCTTGAGCCATAACCTTGTGTATTCTTGTCTTGGCTTGGCTTGTCTTCTGCATCCTTTATGCCCTTTCTTCAGTCACTGTCAGTTTGATAATGTTTCATGAGATTGCTAATGGAAATAAAATAGACCAACAAATGGGCTTATGTGGAATTTTGAAGTGACTGTCCTAAGAAAAGAACATGTTAACTAAAATTAACATGGTATTAGAGCGCAGGTGAGGACAAGCCCAAGCAAGAGGGTGGAAGAAAGCAATCTCAGGTGATTTGTTGATTCTCTGTGGCCTCATTCACTGATGAACCAAGGTATGTATCAATATTCATAAGGTGTGTTTCGATTGACATTAAGAGATATCTTCGGCTTGCTAGGAAGATCATTTTTGCAGTCATCAGCAAGAAAGTATGAAGGATATCTTGGATATGTGGAGTTATTACAAGACCTGTGTTCTCTTAAAGTATATTCCTGTAGCAATTACAGATACATGGAAAAATTCTACATTCGAACCTGGATTGCAGACTTGTGACCTCTGTTGTAAATTCTCTTGCTGTCACTATCTTCACCCTGGAGCCTATGGCTTTCACTTCTTGCTTGAAATCAAAACCGAGGCAATAAGTCTCACTAGGTGAATCATGGAAGCTTACTTTAATTCTAGCAGCCTTCCAAACCTCCTTGTACTATTGTGTGAATTATTACAATCTTCGATACCTCTGTTCATTGTCACTATGCGAATATTGCAGATCTCAACTCTTGTAGAAACCTTGGAAGAATCACACTAAATTAAAAGCACAGGAGTAACATCTTGGAAGCACTATATTGACTTTCAGTTTGCTCCCCTTACAGAGCTAACTAGAAGTCTGCTTTGCGACAGACATAAAGCACCCTTGGAGCTTTGCTTTAAAGAAAGCGGTGTTAATACTTGAGTATATCTTATAGCTGAAGCAGATGCTTTTGGACTGCTCTTGATCTCTCTTACGTAGACTTCTACATGATGGACAACTCTCTCTTCTGGAACGGTCCATTAATAGTGACAGTGTTAGCACACTTTTGAATAACCTCATTGTATTGGCATATACTCTATTTGATATCTGCATGATCTTTGTTCATCTATGTCTCCCGAGTCCTCAGAGTATAGTCTCGATAGTATAATTCCGGCGCTGTTGTATACATTGATCTCAATTGATCTCTGCACTTTATAGGTGTATACTCTTATCGTTCATATATATATGGACTGATCTCGGCACAACAAAGTTGATGTATAATCTGCTCTATAGCTCACATTACCCTTGGTTCGATACTCTGTTTTTATGACACTTGCTCCTTGACAAGTTACTCGCTCTTTGATATGGCAGAATCATAGTATATCGTTGTTGCAGCAGTTTAATGGATGGTTCAGTTATATTTGTTGCTACAAGGGTCTTCGCACATCAACCATGTCTCATTTTTTTCTCTCAGGGTACTATTTCTTGATGAGCTTCTTGTTGAGGACAAGAACAATATCGACATAAGAATATTATATGGCAATATTGAGTATTGAATAAAGTAACTGAGTAAAGGAAAGGAGTTGGACATGCACAAATTCAACCTTGGCACAGTTGAGAAATCCTTTGCATCTGTAACCAAATCAGAAAAGGGAATCCACTCCTGGTGCAGTATCTGTATTGATAGAAACCTATGTGATCTTCGTGAAAGTATTACAACTGTGTTTTTTGACACCTGGACTATGAATATATCAGGTCTATTTCATCTTGTGGTATCGGTTGGCCCTGGAGGAAGAGAAGCAACACAGGTAATATATATTCTCGAATTACACTGATACATAATTACTTGATCTCTCCTTGAAAGGAGCATTGAATCCTTGGCTGCTGACAAAATTGTCCAATCATATTATATCTGAATTGTTGTGCTATGAAAGAAGGAATGATTGAAGTGCCTGGGCGTTAATGACCAGTGATTGGGTTTGTTGCATAAATATACAGTTGCTATTGAGCTATCTTTATTATGTCTGATAGAGCTTATATATATTGTCAAGTTTATTCTGGCTAAGCTGGGATTGTATCATTGATGTGTTATTATCTGGATGCAGAGAAGTTTATGGTGACAAGATTACAACAGTGAAATTCAATGCAATAAATGACCCAAACATTATGATAATAAGTTCTAGAATTTAAAATTGTGGTCCATTTAGAGCATGACAGAAGATATTCAGAACAGTGACAATTAGGGGTATAAATCAAAATTGTTTAAATCATCTTGGCTCATTCAGATTTGTAGCAGTTAGTTCAAAAGCATCAGAACAGTCCTCTCCAAGGCAAATTCAGAGCAAGTCTCTTGGTGTCTTCACATAGTTGGAAGTACATGATTCTGCTAAATCCATCGATTGTTCTGAATTACTGTTGAATGGTTATAGCATATGAGAAAGTCTGACAGGGCAAGTTTGCTGATATAGTTGCAGCAAGATAAGGAGCAACTGAAGTAAGACTTCAGAGGGAGCTATAGAATCTCTGACAGTATAACTTGAGGATGACTCTGGCAAGATAAGGAGCAACTCAAGTAAGACTTCAGAGGGAGCTATAGAATCTCTGACAGTATAACTTGAGGATGACTCTGATGATACCTTGATGAGTGTGGCTCATGATCCTAAGGGTCTATAGTAGAAAAAGGACTGGTTACAGGTGGCTCAATGATTATGTTTGGCAAGGTCAGTCTCTAAATTTAGAAGGAATTTTATGACCCTCTCATTTATCAATATAAGAGGGAGTTGACTTTTAAAGTCAAAGACCTAGCCTTGTTTTCTGCACTTAAAGGTCTGATGAGATGGAGAAGCAGTTGGTCTGCATATGTACACCTGGTGGGATCACTGTTGTTATTACACCTTATCAGTCATGCCTCGCTATGAATTGATCTATGGATGAGCCTCATATATTGGATAGCTAGCTGCTCATTGAAATATTTCTGTGCTGGAATCTAAGTCTTCGTGAATATTCTGATCCTAGCTCAATTGACAGTTTGATATCTCTTGATTTGGTTACACTGGAATCACCATTGAGGCTGAATGTTCCTAGCAGAATGTTTAACTTATGAATACAAAAAACTCATCCATGAGCCATTTGGATTTAATATATTGAGGAGCCTCCAAGCTTTATCACTATTGATGAAATGAGTAGATTTCTGACATCATTTCATAGCCTCTTAGAAAGGAGCTGACAGTATGGTAGATGGTAAAAGCACATCTAAGTGTTTGTATCTCTTAAGATCCACCTTTATGTCTTCAAAAGAGATGGATCTCATGATGAGCAGGCTGCCAGATGGACGCTTTGCACTTTGGAAAGACAAGCTTAGGCTTGTGATCTCCCTGAGTAAGAGGAAGTAAGATCAGTTAAATAATTTATTCATTTAGAGGCAGAGGATTACTAAGTGTTGCCAAAATCTCTGCTGTAGATCAACGCGTTTGCTATATATACATCTATATGCTGCTAAATGATGCTATGAGGCTCCCATTGATCTAGTCTTGACTTTCAGAAAGCAGCTTAGCACTATTCCCTATATGAAGGGATTCTTGGTGAAGATTGAACATTGAGCTATGGGAGCTCCTGGGGGCTTGGGGTACTTACTGAGCTATGAGCGACCATAGGGTGATTGGTTCACCTTCCCCTATTGGTGCGCTGTGTACAGGGTGAGTGGTTCACCTTCCCTTGTGATACCCCATGATGGTTGACATGTATGTAGGGTGAGTGGTTCACCTTCCCCTATGGTTGATGACACATGTGTATGGGATGAGTGGTTTACCTTTCCCTGCGTTTGATGAGATATGCAAAGGATGAGTGGTTCACCTTCTCCATTGATGGTTGACATGTCGGTGGGACGTGGTTCATCCTTTCCCCACGAGTAGGATCCTTCCCATGAATGATTGGTTGGCATGCATGTAGGACGTGGTTCATCCTTTCCCCACAAGTAGGATCCTTCCCATGAATGATTGGTTGGCATGCATGTAGGACGTGGTTCATCCTTTCCCTACTCTTAGTGGTTTGCATTCATGTAGGATGTGGTTCATCCTTTCCCAACATATGGTTGTGATATGTGTTTGTAGGATGTGGTTCATCCTTTCCCTACATGTGGTTGTGATGTGCATTTGTATGATGTGGTTTCTCCTTTCCCTACGTGTGATTATGAGCAAGATGTGATATATTCTTTCCTTGCTGGTGTTCTTGCATCATCCTATCCATGTTGTCTAGGACACATGGGAAGTACCTCTCATATGGCCAATGAGTTGGGAAAAGTGGATAGGGACCATAGCACTACCGATGGACACATCGTGTACTGCCGTACTCCCTATGTCTAGGATGAATGATGTTTCTTCAACTTGATCACGTGGGAGCAAGTCCGATTGGAGTTTTGGTTATGTGGATTGACTTCTGTTAGTGGAGAGTGGCAAGGTCTTGTGACTCACTCTCGATCGATTCTTCTTTATTATTCATATAAGTGTTCAGCGAAGCAGAGCAGAGATGAGATACAAAGATGGTTCATGTCGACAGGATGGCATGATCATTGAAGGATTGATAGGTGGAATTCTCCTTAGTTGAGAGGGAGTGTTAAAATCGGTAAATAGGGCCAAATTCCACTTTGGAAAGCTCCTTTAAGGAAGATAATTATGTCATTGAATTCCTCTCTTCGAGAGGACCAAAATCGACTTCAAGATCGTCAAATTTGGATAAGGAGAAGTGGGTTTTTGAATTTATGTTCTCTCTCAAGTAAATTATTAAGGTCGGCCTCACCCTTACGTCGGCTCATCAAGCCCAATGGTCATGTCACATGACCTCCACAGAATTGTATATATTGAGGTACCTTCTCCCTCATTTCACACACATCAAATTGCTTGGATAGATGTCTGAGGCAGTCGAGTTCTTGAAGAAGGTTGAAGGAGGGTTTGTTTCTAGGTTTTCTTCTGAATTAAGGCCAAGACTCTCCAAGAAGGACAGCCGCTGGTCTGGACAGTTTAAGTATGGGAAAATTCATCCTTGTATATCCGAGTTCTATAGCATCATGGCAGGCCGAGTTGGTACAGTTATTTCTGGGCTCATTTGTGGTTGAGTCATGGAGAAATCCTCTCCTCATAAGATCACATCTCTAATTCATCTCAGGCAGGGCCGTAGTCAGGCAAAAATCCTCTCCTCATAAGGCTGCATCTTTGATTCATCATCTCTGTCAGGGCTGCATTCAGTGTAACCTACACAATCAAGGGGGCTGAGAGTCCTATCATGGGTCCAGATCAACCCTAAAGGCTAGCGAAGGACATATTCATGAATGCCAGAGAAATCTGCAGTTGAACAGAGGGCCCTTGGATCAATTGAATGAAATCACAGTGAACAGTAAGCAACCTTAACCAGACCTTAATTACAGTTGACTGAATATTGATATTATAGTTTGAGCCATCCACTTGTTTAAGATATTGGATCTTCAAATTGTCAATGTCATTTTGACTTTGGATTATTGTACTCTCTCTGCGCTGAACATTCAATATTAATAATAAGAAGAATTGATATAGGGTTTTCCCCATCTTGGGGTTTTTCCCTGGCTTGAGCCATATCCTTGTGTATTCTTGTCTTGGCTTGTCTTCTGCATCCTTTATGTTCTTTCTTCATTCACCGTCAGTTTGATAATGTTTCATGAGATTGCTAATGGAAACAAATGGGCTTATATGGAATTTTGAAGTGACTGTCCTAAGCAAAGAACATGTTAACTAAAATTAACAGTTTCACTCATTCAGGTAGGCTGCAACAATGTAAGGTTAATTCAGGCAGGCCGCAGACTTTAGGTGTTTAATCAAGGGTCAAACACGAGTGTAAAACTGCTTAGGGTTGGCTGCAGTCATTACATTGGCAGCTGGAAAGCCTTGTGGAAATATTGAGGGCTGAATCTAGCCCAGATCAACCTGAGAATATGATCAACATTCCTAGTGGAAGAGACGCAACCCTGAAAGGAGGTCTGGAGAGTACTTGATTTGCAGTATTGGTTGGGTCATCTTCTTGTCTAAAGGCTGTGATATTGGATCTTAAGATTTGGATGTTGAATTTTTGTACTTTCTCTCTCTCTCTGAATATTTGATATTGATAATGAGAAGAATTGATCAAGGGTTTTCCCCTTATTGGGGTTTTTCCCTGGCTGTTGCCATATCCTTGTGTTTTTGGCTTGTCTTCTGCATTTAGCATTTATGTTCTTTCTTCAGTTACTGTCAGTATGATTAATGTGATTGCTAATTGGAATAAGATGGATTAATAAATGGGCTCATATGGAACACTGAAGTGACTGGCCTAAGCAAAGAACATGTTAATCAAAATTAACCTGGTATCAGAGCACAAGTGAGGACAAGCCCAAGACAAGAGTGAAAGTGAAAGCAATCACTGAAAGAAGTTTGGTGTCAAAGTATCCATGATCTTCTCCCTCTCTGACGTTTGAAGATAAGGCAAAATGAAGTGGACTAATGAGTGCAAACTGCCTAATTGATCTACAACAGAAGGAAAGATGGATCTCTGGCAGTTGCTAAGTTATTCAGCTGTAATGATCTTTCAAAGTCGAGCTTCCAGTACTATTTTAGGGCCACTTTATTTGGAGAATATTCAAGTTAGAAGAATTCTGGAACAATGTTAAAGTTTCTCAACACCTATGTCTTAGATCTCTCGCTCTTGAAGGTATAAGTTTCATGCCATAAGTTTGTACTATACTCTCAGACAATGGTATGCTCCTTCATCACTGTAGATACCTCAATTCGCATCTCAGGAATGCTTTGAAGTTTGAATACTTATGTCAAAAATATTGACACTGCATAATGGAACGTTCATTATCTGATTATGATCTTGCTCTTGGTATAATTATACCTTTGCCTCATTGCAATAGCATATGGTTTATGATTGTCTATAATGGCATACGGTCCTGCTGTAGTTCTGCTTCACTCAATTCAACTCTCCAAGTTTCTGTTAACTTTCCAAGGTACACATAATTGAAAAGTTCAGTGAGGATAATTTTGCACAAAGCTATATTTAATAGTTTTAAATGAAAAGTCACTTGGGTGACAATGGGGAAAGATTCATACTGGCATCTGTGGGGTCTCCGTAAATCTGAAGTGTTTTAGTATTTTTAATATATTGTTGGCTGGTCTTGTGTGGTTTGCAGTTTATGGTGCAGTGGCCATTCTTTGTCCAGTTCCTTTCTTCCTTGGTACTTTTTCTTTTGGTCTCTGAAACTAAGAGGAATTTTTAACATCATAACAATGGGCCATTCACAACTTGTCATTGGGCCTGCAGGCAGTGGTAAGTCAACCTACTGCTACAACTTGCAACAACACTGTGAGAGTATTGGTCGTTCCGTTCATATTGTGAACCTTGATCTAGCTGTAGAGGATTTTACGTATTCGGTAGCTATCGATATTAGGGAACTTAAATCTTTGGAAGATGTCATGGAGGAGCTGAATCTGGGTAAATGGAGGACTTATATATTGTATGGAACACTTGGAGGAGAATTGGTTTGCAGAACAATTGGAGGATTATTTAGATGATGCCTATCTTGTTTTTGATTGCCCAGGTCAGATAGAGCTTTACACCTATATACCTGTAGTCCAAACATTTGTTGACCAACTCCGACATTGGAATTATAATGTTTGTTGTGTGTATTTGCTTGATTCCCAATTTGTGTTAGATATAACAAAGTACTTAAGTGGTTGTATGTCATCTCTTTCTGCAATGGTGCAACTTGAACTGCCCCATGTAAATGTTTTGACTAAGATGGATCTTGTTACAAACAAGAAAGAAATCGAGAAGTTTCTTGATCCGGATACAAGATTCTTGTTGGCAGATTTGAATGAGCAAATGGCCCCACGGTTCGCAAAACTAAACAAAGTATGGCAAAGCTGCATTTGATTCATGGTACGTATTGGGTTCTCTCTGGAACTGTCTAGATTCCTGAATGTGGCTGAAGATGTTAGGAACAATGCTAGTAAGGGCCAGGACTCTAAATCAGGGTCACATAAGAAACCCTGAAATAATCAGATTGGAAGCAAGCTACTCCAGTAGGTCCTATCAAGAAGTTGTCAGATCTATCAGAAGGAAGTCTTGAAGCAGCTAAAATTTGGTAATGAAGGTTACAATATGAGCAACCTTGGAAGTCTCTTTTTCTTTTAAAAGGGAACTTGAATCAGTCCCTTGGAGCAACCCCTATAATCATAAGGGACAGTGGTTGGATCCTTGGAAAGCCCAGATTTTGTGATGTCTTAATGAAAAGGAGCTCCATATAATGGATTGGTAGCAATCATGAAGTAGCTGATTGTCTGGATGATCTCATAAAAGGATTTCTTCACCCTGGTTAAAGAAGGATTATGATGATAATTTTCTCTCTGATTTGGAAGTTTACTAATACAATTGCAGTATGATGAAGTCCCATATTAAAGAAGAGTTGCAGATTGATGAAGGCTTACTAAAGTAAGACTTCAGAGGGAGCTATAGAATCCCTGGATGTCTCTAATATTTTAATTTTGATGATATGTTATATCTCCAAAGCTGCATGGAAATGACTGTGGCTCATAAACCAAAGGAATATTGGCAGGAATGGTAGCAGGTTATAGACAAATTGATATTTAGAGGAAGTCATAGACACAGGTGCAGCCATTAACATATGATAATCCTCTCATTTATCAAAATTGAGAGGGAGTTGACTTTTAAAGACAAATTCTTAGCCTTGATGCACTACTTCCTAAGCATAGACAATTTGTGGGGATCCTAGTGTTCTGGTATATACCTTGCTACAATTTATGGCTGCCTATTTATCTATGGTCTGTCGTACTGTCAGGAATTTGAGCTGTCAGTGTGAAGAATGGAAAGAGCACATCTAAGTGCTGTATCTTACTGAGAGCCACCTTTATTTCAAAGATAAAAGCCTATTGAAGCAGAATGTATAAAGCAACAAGCATGGCCATTTAAGGAAACTCTTCAACAACCATTTATGCACAAGCCATAAATCATCATTGTTGTATATTGCAGAGTAGGATTTAGAGAATCCATGTTCCACAACAGCTCCAAGTATTGGGTACCGTTTTATTTTGACATGGTACATTGGTGAGCTACCAAGCACATTGTTGGTTGGATGAGCAGATCTCTATCATAGCCTTCAGAAAGAGGCTGGGAGTCATGGAAGGACCCTCCCATGAGGGTCACACTTGAGTTGGACAATGAGCTTTGGGAGCTCTTGGGGACTTGGGGTACTTCTTGGAGATATGAGTGACCATAGGGTGAGTGGTTCACTTTCCCCTATAGGTGCGCTATGGATTGGATGAGTTGTTCACCTTCCATTGTGATACCCCATGATGGATTACATGTGTGTAGGGTGAGTGGTTCACCTTCTCATGTGGATACCCCAGTGGGAGATGCATATAGGTATCTATGGACATGTCAGTGGTATGTGGTTCATCCTTTCCCCATGTGTAGGATGCTCATTCCCTACGAATTGTGGCTGACATGTTGTTGGGATGTGGTTCATCCTTTCCCCACGTGTAATCCTTCCTACTATCACTGGTTGGCATGCGTGTAGGAAGTGGTTCATCCTTTCCCTACTCTCGGTGATTTGCATGCGTGTAGGACGTGGTTTGTCCTTTCCCTACTCTCGGTGAATTGCATGCGTGTAGGATGTGGTTTGTCCTTTCCCTACTCTCGGTGATTTGCATGCGTGTAGGAAGTGGTTCATCCTTTCCTTATGATGGTTGTGTTGTGTGACTGTAGGATGTGGTTCATCCTTTCCCTACGATGATCGTGATGTGTAACTATAGGATGTGGTTTATCCTTCCTACATGTGGTTGTGAGCAGGATGTGATATATTCTTTCCTTGCTATCGATTTAGTATCATCCTACCCATGTAGTCTGGGACACATGGGAAGTACCTCTCATCTGGCCAATGAGTTGGGAAAAGTGGATAGGGACCATAGCACTACCAATGGATGCATCGTGTATTGCCATACTCTCTATGTCTAGGATGCATGATGTTCAACAACTTGATCACTTGGGATCAAGTCCTATTGGGGTTTGAACCCTGGTTATGTGGACTGACTTTTGTCAGTGGAGAGTGGCAAGGTCTTGTGACTCACTCTCGATCGATTCTTCATTATTCATATTAGTATTCAGCAGAGCGTAGATGAGATGAGATACACAGATGGTACATGTCGTCCGGATAGTTCATGATGACCAGATGGCATGACTGGATAAATTGGCAAGTGGAATTCTCCCTTGAGAGTGAGTGATAAAATTGGCAACTAGGGCCAAATTCCACTTTGGACAACTCATCTGATGAAGATAATCATTGCATTAAATTCCTCTTCTCAAGTGGATCAAAATCGACTTAAAGTTTGCCAAATTTGGTTAAGGAAAAATGTGTTTTTGAATTTGAACTCTCTCATGTGCAAATGTTCAAGTTCGGCTTCACCCCATTGTAGGCTTAGGAAAGCCCAAACAACATGACTCTTGACCTCAATGATTTGTATATAAAGGAGTGGTCTCCAATCTCATTTACATATTCTTGGGCTCTCATTCTTGTGATAATATATCTCTAAGGTAGCGAAGTTGATTAAGGATTAGGGTAGAAGAATCTGGGCATATCTCTCTTATTGTAGGTCCGAGTTTTTTCTCTGAGGCTGACCACAGGGACAAGTGATGTTTGGTGTGTTTTGGTATGTACTATGATGTGTAAACTCTCCTCCAAGAAAGTCGCAACTACAAACCTTACCTTACTGAACGGTGGGCTCAGTTTCTTAGGCAAACAAGACTGAATATGTTAAGGGCTAATTTGGGCCAATTGAAGAATTGTTCTGGGCAACTTTCATCATCCTCTACAGGCCGAGATCCCTCCGGAAAGAAGCCACAGGCCTCAGGACTGTCTGGGAGATGTTTCAAGCCTATTAAAGATAGGGTTTCACTCATTCAGGTAGGCTGCAACAATGTAAGGTTAATTCAGGCAAGCCACAAACTTTAGGTGTTTAATCAAGGGTCAAATAAGAGTATAAGACTACTTAGGGTTGGCCGCAGTCATTACATTGACAACTGGAAAGCCTTGTGGAAATATTGAGGTCTGAATCTAGCTCAGACCAACCTGAGAATATGATCAACATTACTAGTAGAAGAGCCACAACCTTGAAAGGAGGTCTGGAGAGTACTTGATTTGCAGTATTGGTTGGGTCATCTTCTTGTCTAAGGGATGTGATATTGGATCTTCAAATTTAGATGTTGAATTATTGTACTTTCTCTCTCTCTGAATATTTGATATTGATAATAAGGAGAATTGATCAAAGGTTTTCCCCTTGGGGTTTTTCCTTGGCTGGTGCCATATCCTTGTGTTCTTGGCTTGTCTTTTGCATTTAGCATTTTTGTTCTTTCTTCAATTACTGTCAGTATGATTAATGTGATTGCTAATTGGAATAAGATGGATTAATAAATGGCTCATATGGAACATTGAAGTAACTGTCCTAAGCAAAGAACATGTTAATCAAAATTAACATGTATCTTTGGCACTAATCATTGAACATCAAGGAATTTTTTGTGATTTATTGGAAGGAATTTGTGACAGATTCAAGACTCGCTTTTGGGCTAATCTTGTGTGAAATTCAAGCAAACATCCTCAAGCCCTACCTAGTGACCTTAATCCTAGAGCTTCATTGATGAATGTTCTCATCATTTTCTTAAATTCAAGATGAAGTTTGGTTCTTAAGGTAATTCGACATCCTTGTAAGTCTTGTTTATTGTAGCAATTGCCTGAGCCTTGGACTGAGGCACGACTTGGTTTGAAATGAATTCTCGTGGCATCATTGAAGCGTTCTTGTTGGCACTTTTGATTATATTCAAATTTTTTAGTCCTAAGTGTTTGAGATTGACTGGTCTGATAGACCTAATAAATATTGTGGTCTTTCTTATAAGTATAATCTGAAGTATTCGAATCCCGACAAAGTTAATTGGCACTTTTGTGCTATAGCAAAATGCTTTGGCATTTGATTGGTAGATGCATACTAGAGTACTGCTTAACCTCAAATTGTTTTGAGCTTGACTTGAATAAATATTTTCAGATCAAGGTTTTTAGAACTTAGGTCATTACAATGACCATTCGTTAGGGATAGATCACTTGTAAAGATAATTCAGACAATGAAGGTAAGAGTTAGTTTTTGTAGGAAAGACACATTCAATCATCAATAGATTGGAAGGCATCAACATAAGACTTGATTTTTGCAGCAGTTGAAGAAGTTTGGTTTGTGAAAATTTCAACAATTGCAGCAACTGGAAATTATTCTCCTAACTATAAATTTAATTATGCAACTTATTTGCTATGACAAACACTGAAGGAAATGACAAATGCAATTTCCACCATAAAAACGCTCCGGAAAATAAAATGCTAGAAATTGAGAAATGCTAGCACACACACATCAAAATTAACATAGTAATTTTTGGATAAATTTCCTCGGAAAAAACCCAACTTGGAAAAATCGATGTAGCAGTTGAGGGTTTTTATTATTATGCAATAGTGAAATTTTGAGTACAATCTATGGAAGCCCAACTGGCATTCGAAACAACAAGAAAATCTGGCCAAAATTATCTAAGGCAATTTCCCTTCCTCCACAAGCAACCCCGACACGACTTAGCTTCAGAAACTCATCCTTTTGGACCCCTCATGCTGGCTTTTGCGTAGTGCTTGCGCAAACCCTTGGACGTCTATCCTGGAACTGCCTCTGATCAAGTAGTTTTTCCTGTCTTTGCTGCAGAAAATGATTGTCCGGCCTTTTGGAAGACTTTCCAGGCCTCTGGAAGTTGAATCAATCTTTCCTCCAACTAAATCGAATTGCCCTTTGAAGCTGACTGTGTAGTCCTCTGTGCTGCCTCACTGGGAATAACTCGACCTCTTGCTGCTGCCTCTCTGGATCTGGAAAACTTCCTCCATATCACTGTCCTTGCCCCTCAATGTCTTTGCTTCCTTCTTTGTCTTTCCAGCAACTGCTGTTGCTCTCTGGAAATCGAATTGCCAAGGAAATCGAACTCCACAAGTGTGTTTTTCATCTACCCATTGACTTCTTCTAATAATCTTCTGTTGGGATTCCAACGACCAAGATTAAATCTTAATCAAGGGCTAAGATCATATCGTAGTTGATCCGTGTGAGTTTCTAAATGATTCACACCTTATCTCAATTAAATCTGATTAATTAACCACTTTTCCTAAGTTTAGACTTAGAAAATATTAAAAATAGGCAAATAATCTAATTGAGACACTTTTAGGTGGAATTTCTAGAAACGATTTCTGGGTTATGGAGAACTCTTGTGTTTTAGCCTCTCCACAAAGTTTCGAGACTAGGACATCTATGATGCTACAAAAACTAACATGGTTTGGGTTTGCAATAAGGGTCCTGGTTTCATTGTCATTTTACAACAATTGAAGAAGTCTGGTTTTTTTAGTAGTAAGGGTGTCATTGTTATATCATTTTGCAACAATCTAAATATCCTTGTAAGTGGGTAATTGTCCCTGGTACGGGAGCCCACAGTTGTCTATCCATTTTATTATCATATTTAGGGTGGTAGGGTAGTGCAAGGCAGGAGATTGAATTCTCCTTCAGGTTGTAAGCCTGAAAAACGCTTTTGGGTGGCAGGGTGGTGCTTGTAGGGTGTTGGAGCATCCTATCAATTGCAGCTGGTGAAACTGGGCATTGGAGCGTCCTTGTAGTTGGAGCTAGTAAATTGAATGCCTTTCTAGAGTACTAGGGAGTTGGGGCTTCCCTTTTTAGTTGGAGTTAAAGCATAGTTTTGTATTCATAAAATATTAGAGAAGCGTTTGATGGTTTTTCTCCCGGAAGGGTTTCCACCTAAAATTTCTTGTGCACTGTTCTCTTGATGTGTTGATGTTTTATATTGTTAATGTTCTGAAAATTCAATAATTTACTAATTGATAAGAAATACTAATTCACCCCCCTCTCAGTATTTCCTTCAAAGAAATTTTAGATTTCCATTTCTTAAGATAGCCTAAAGGGTTGAGACTAATATAGTAAATCAGACCTCAACAAACAGATTATGAATCAAGTCTTGTTTATTGTCTTCCATTATATAAATTTTTATTTTCCATTTTAAGGTTTGAGTCCTCAAACCCTAGGTCATTAACACGTTTAACACATCCCAATATTAAAAATTAAAAAGTATATATATATATATATATATATCCTAGCATGTCAAGGATCTTTGATGTAGTGACCAGCTTTCATTGGTACTGATTCATACTTGTGAGGAGTTGGTGGCTATGGTTTTCTTATGGTTTCGTTAACTAAGGTTTGGAGAGCTTGACTTCTACCAACCTTGTGATAAAGCTGTTGTATGTAATTTTGTGTATAAAGTTTCCAGATATTGTGTACTTGCAGATTTGATGTTCAGTTTATGTTATCTTCATGATTGAGTAGATTTCATCCTTGGTTATTCATAGTGATTTGACATAACACATTGTGGAATTGGTTAAGTGATTTAACACATATTTGGGAGATAAAGGAGCAGATTTACTGCTGCTATAATTCTCTATAAGAAAACGTTTCAGAAATGTTATATGCATTGAAAAGTTTGCTCTAAGGTCTGTAGCATTGTGATATTGAAACTCTCATATGGTATTTATTTTCTTGGGCTACCTGGTGAAATTGGGTTGAAGGAAGGTGAAATATTGCTGTTATAATTTATTGTTTCAAATAAACCCTGAGGGTGAAAGCTCACAGTGATTAGATACAGGAGGCCTCAAGTAAATGAGGTGAAATTTCAGAATTGCTTTAATGTGCCTAATTCTCGAAAGTCATACAAAATTAGTGTCTTCATTTCTTTATTTTTTGTTCCAGGAATATCTTCCACTTTCGTGTATATTTTTGACACTGTTTTTTCCTGTTTCTGAGCGTGGCATCCTTGATTACTATCAATTAGTCAATATTCCAATTAATCCTTTTGTGGGGTTTTTGGGAATTCTTGGGCTATACAGGTTCTTGGTAGGTGATGGAGCACGTGAATGGGCAAAGTCAAGGGGCATTCCTTCCGCTGCATCAGTCGAAGAGGCTGATATGGTACAATTTGTGAACTAATACTCACATGTTGATAAGCTATATTATCTGTGTACTTGATTAATTGATTTCAGTATCTTCTGTTAATGGTTTTATTTCATTTTGTTTTTTGGATTCATCATTTAGCTTCTTATTTGTCTTAGATTTCAGCTGAGTAAATATATGATTTTTTGTTATAATTTGACATTCCTTACCTTACTTTTCAAAACGTGGGTAAATTGTTTGAACTAGTTAATGGTGACAGAAAGGAGAAAACAACAATGGTTGAAGTACAAGCATATGCTTCGTGCTGCTAAAGAAAGGAGCCAATCATCAATGCTAAAAGGTTTTATCAAACCAGGTATAAATGCTTTGTAACCTAGAAGAAATACACACTATACAGTTTTTCTTGATTCTTTGGTTAGTGTTTCAAATTAATAGGTATTTTTTGCTAGTACTTTTCCTGTATTTTTGAAGATGCATTTGAGTCATTTTATGTATTATTTTATATTGCAAACTAGCAGATATACCCACTTTTCAGTTATTCTTGAATGTTTTTTTTTTTGTGTTCCAAATTATTAGATAATTTTTGCTAGGACTTTTCCTGTATATCTGAATGTTCATGTAAGTCATTATATTTATTATTTTATGTGGTTCAAGGGACTTAATTATTCCATTTAAGAGGTTGTTGTAGTACACTTGTTGGTAATATTGTTGGTTTGGGGGATTATAATGTCCCAAATGAAAAAAATTTCTAACGAACCCCTCACATAAAAATTTCATTCACTTGACAGAAGCTTGCCATGTAAAACCCAAACACCGGAAATTTGACAGAAACAATAAACCCACAAATTGCACGAAAATCTCATTAAAAGATGACAACATGAGGAACAATGAGAAATGCAGCAACAAATCCAACTTTATTATATAGAGATATATGCCAATACAAAAGCTGGGAATGACCCTCCAGCCTTCAAACTGAAACAGGGCATCAATCACTACACCTGTGGATTTTGAATAAATCCATCAAGGGGAGATGGGTGCTCGCCCAATCTCTCTAAATCACCCGAGGGTTTTTGCCCTGGGGCTACCAGTGGAGTAGAGAACCGGGTTCTCAATCTCTCATACAAGAAACAATACACAATCCAAGATGTTTCCAAATGACATCCTTCTCCCCTTTTTATAGATCTAATGGATCGATCTCCAAGCCTCTAGAAGCATCTTATTTTATTATTATTCTAGAAGCTCCTCCATTGACTTTATTTTAAGTGACCTTTTAATTTTATTTTGTTTCACTTAAGTCACTTTTGGCCCATTTTCTCCAATTAATTAATTTTCCTTAATTAAATGACTAATCAAAGTCAGTTTTAATCAAGGAAAGTGGTAAATCACCCGCCATATTCTCTCCGGCCATTGGAAGTTACTTCCTAGCATCCCATCCTGTAGATCTTCTCGTTTCGGTTCGAACGAGCTATTATACTGAGGTGTTCCATCAATTAATCTCCCCGGAATTTCACCTCGAGCATAATTAATTAAGTCCCATAATAATGCTAATTTTTGAAAGTTGTCGGAATGAGACGGAACGAAAGGAAAACTGTGCGGATGATGGAATATGCCATGCGAATGCCATCAAATCCCATAAAATCTCCCCAAAACTGCATTGGAACCCTTGATGACATAAACCTGCTCCACTGACCTGACCATCATTTGCCCTGGAAATCCACCCTGGGTGTACTATGGAGAAAAATAAAAATGGGGACATTACAGTCCTGCTTTCCCTCAAGCAATCCAAATCTGTGGACTAATCTGTTGGCCTAACGTAGACTCAATGCCCGGATCCCATATGAACCATTGGGTGATGCTTTGCTCTTGTGTCAACCTACCATGAACGGACCCCTCAATGCCCGGATCCTAGACCAATCTTTGACTGAACCTGTCATCAACAAATCCAATTGGATCCCAATGCCACCCAAAACAAATATCAAGGCTCCAACTGTGCTATAACTCCAACCCTGAATGCTGCTCCATCCATCGCGTACCACCTCATCACCTCTCTCCAATCCAACCCTTAGTGTAAACCAAGGTCAATCTCATCATGTTGATGTTGTGCTGAAATATTGATGAGTAGCCAACCTACATCTTGCTGCCAACTGAAGCATGTAATACCCCTCACCTCTAAGGGCTCCTGCAATACAATGCTTCTCACTAAAAATGATACTCCATCAATAGGGTACCAACTCATGATCTCTCGCCAAGCCAATGCATGGACACCTGTGCAAGGGATACATCTTCTATGCTGATACTAGTCCACACTCAACTCCTATTGCTATACTCGGTCAATCAAAAGTTAAAACATGTTCGACAAATCTTGTCTCCCTCTAATGGGAAAAAGTGGGCACACTATGCTGCAAGCCCTATCTATGTGCTCTTGGGGAGGGTTGCTCCCTGGAATTCCTCTGCTCTACCAACTGCCTGTGCATCTACCCGTACCTCATCAGTGAGTCGGCACAAAGATGGATGCACCACCATCTCCAACAGCTCCTGCCGTCTACTAGCCTCTTGCAAGACGACCCTGTCAATCTCCAACACCTCTTGAGGACAAGTGTCTGCAAATACTGCCTCCACGGAGGCTGTTGCACATCTGTTTGCTCCACTCCAATGGCTAGCCCCAAAGGTGTCTGCTCATCCTCCATCATGGGCTCAACATGAGCGATTAGTTGAATTTCCAAAAAATGGCCCATCCTGCACACTGTGTGTATCATCTAACTCGTGCTCCTCTATGTGTTATTTATGTTGAATCATCAGTTGCTCATCTGCTCCTTGATCTCCTTCCCTCATGGGAACAATCGACTGCTCCTCATACTCCTCTACCACACATGGATGCATATCTGGGCTACTTTCATCAACTCCACGGACTGCTCGTGCTCCTCAGAGGTATCATCGTATGAACCTATGGACTTGTCCAATGAAGAGTTATCATCTTGACAAACATAATGAATATCTCCCTTCTCTACTGCTGTCGTCTCCTCAGTGTCACTCAAGCATGACTTGTCAGGTCCCCAAGGTCCTTTGTAGATGAAGCAAATTCCCTTCCTCCTCAGCTCATTCTTGCTGCATGATCCACCAAACTTGAGTAGCTCTTCCTTGGACAACTGTCTCCTGAACAACTCGATGTTCTGCTCGACCAACCTCTCGGCTATTTCATAGGCAGCAGGTGAGACCAACTGTTCTCTCTTCCAAATGGACAACAAATGAGACTGCAACTCCCGACAAATGGCATCACGACCTCTCATACATGATGACAAGATGGACTGGATGTGACTGTGTCAGGATGATGTTTCCTAATGCTAAAGAAGCATTGAAACATCTGTAGGATCAACCCATCACACTCTAGATCAAACATGATTTCATAAGTCCTAGTCATAGCCATAACTTATAAAATCTCAAGCTTCTTCCCAAAGGTAGAGCCTGCATTGTGATCCAAGTCTTGGAAAGTTCCTACTACTAGTCTGAAGACTCTCCTCATAACATCATCATTGCAAGGAGCTATAGGTGCGGTCAGTCTCATGATGTTATGGAGACATGATGCAACTGGAAGTTTGATCCCTTCACAAGGTTCCTCCAAGAACTTGTGTTAAAATTGGCAATTAGTGCCAAACTCCATATGGGTCACCTTATTTATGATCGCTGATATTTTTCTTGGATTCCTCTCTCCGAGAGGTGTAGGATTGATCTTAAGATCATCCAATTCTGACATGTAAAAATGAAGATATGAATTTATTTGTATTATTGACAAATTGTCAAGGTCGGCCAACGGTCAAAACAGACATTTTTACCCCCAGATCAACCTCAAAGTTGCATATAAAAGGAGGAGACGTCAAGTCATTATTCCATAATCTCATCCTCTCATCTCTCTCTCTCTCCTCACTTGATTGGGTACACTAATCTGGGCAACATCTCTCACACGTGCGAAGGAAGAAGGAAGATTTCTGTTTGGGCAGCGTTGACCAATTTGACCGAAGTGCAGAAGTGTTGTTTTGGGTTGTGTTGACCAGTATTGACCTCTCCTTGACTGCACTGTAGGTCCAGTTGGTTCTCCTTGGCAATCCACAGATCTGGGCACGAAAACTGAGGTGATCTGACCTCTGGTCTGACCAGCGTTGACCGCCCTAGTTGCTGGTTGCAGTTTGACTTTTGTTGACTAACATTTGACTGGATTTTTCGGTGCTGTTTTGGACTGTTTGGGTTTGCTGTTGGAGGCTGAAGTTGACTGGGTTTGATCGAGCTGCTTGAAGGAAGAATTCTGCCTTTGACCAACATTGACTTTTCTAGTTAGGGCTTTATTGCTGCTGTCATAAATTATTAGATTCGTAAATTTTGTACTATCTCTCTCTGCTGAACTATTGAAGAATATAAGAAGAATTGATCAAGGGTTTCCCCACATTGGGGTTTGTCCCTGGCTGGTGCCACATCTTGTGTCCCTTTGTCTTGGCTTGTCGTCTACTATTTATGTTTATGTTCTATTTGCGTTTTACTATCTTGCTGATGTGATTGCTAAATTGGATATTGATATTGGTCTAATTAAGTAAATTGGTCTTAAGCATAGAACATACCAAAAATTATCAACTTGGGATGTGTTAAAGCTAGCATAGCTGCTTTCAAAGCCCACATCAACTTATTCCCCTCTAATTCACTGACTTTGGAAAGGAGGGCATCTAGTTCATCAAGTTTGAAGAGAATTTTCCATGTGACCCTCATGTTCTTGAAATCTGTCCCAAGTGCAAATATTTTGTGCCCTATTTCTTTCCCTTTTTGCACATCCTTTGGCTGTTCTCTCTGAAGAATGGTATATACCCCTTTTGAGAAGGGTCTGTTGTTTGTTGCTGCTCGATTATTAAGGGAGTTTATAAAGGTTTGGTCTATGTTTTGTTTAATTGTGTCTAGTACCTCAAGCAAGGATTTGATTGCCAAACTTCCCTAACACAACTTTTGGCACTCAAGATTCTGACTCTACAACAAGACTCCCCACTTAAGAAATAGATTTTGACTGTAAATAATGATACATAGCAAGGACCAACGACATACTTAGCCTACACATTATGTCTGTCAACTCAACAACATTAATACATGGTATCATATTTATGACAACATCTTACTTTCTGTAAACATCGGGTTTGTAGTGGGGCATCATACGCTGATGCTTGTCCATACACTTTACTGTCACACAACATCACTAGCATCAAACCCTACTACTTATCAATACAATGAGCAGTCTGACAAAAATATCCTAGGATCGCACCACAATAAGATTCAGACAGCAGTATAGTTAGTCATGCTCAGGTTTCATGACGATATAGGTATATCACAAGGCTATAGAGATAATATCATGGCAGCTAAACATCAACCTCACTACTGATTTAACCCCTGTACAAACACTGCTTAACAGTTTCAAAACACCAGCCCAACAACTAAATTAACCTTTGTCTTTGTTGTCAGCAAGATCACAATTTGCCTATTTCCAACAACAGTAAAATATGCACCTTCTTTTTCTCAAATATCAGGCTATATAGCTTATAGCATATGAAGATACAATGTTCAACACTTAATTATAAGAGGAACATTAGTTAGAAATGGTGGATAGCAGAACCTGGAATGTAGGAGCAAGCTGAATAACCTTGAATGAACCGAGAATCTCTGTGTATATTATAGCTCTCACGATTTATCCTTTTGTGCCAGTAGCCTTGTTGGCTCTCCCACAACTTTGCGTGGTTCAGAAAAGCGTCTCTGGGACTGTCAAATGAATTTCCCGATCACACCACTACCTATTCACCCAAGCTCAACGCTCAAATCCCTCCGGGCGTTGCTACTCCTGAAATGGACACACACACACTATCAGTCTCCCCCATTTACTGTCACCTTTGCATCCACTGGCAACTCGACTCTTGAAATTTGTTACATCGACTTTGTTGAATTCAATTGCCAATCTAATTCTTGTCTCTGCCACCACTTACACATAGTCACCGTCTTGTCCATTGCTGCCAGAAATAAAGAAAATGCCCATTTTTATAGACAGTGATGCTGTTAAGTGATGTCTTGGTCTGCAGCTATGGTTCATGGCAAGTGGATCCCATTGATCTAATTTTCCCAATCTGCTACAAGAAAAATATGATCCACCAATAATTTGCATGAATTAACCACATTTGTCTCCACAGTGTTATTGCCGTCGGTCACCCAGTTCTGAGAAATTTTATCGCAGATGTGGAATCTTGCCCGACAACCCCCAAAAAAAAAATTCAGTCCTCTTATTTTGAATTTGGTCGTAGATAAAAATTCGCGCGACCTTCACTTAGATTCAAAGCTCGTATCGCTTCTAGTTACATGCAGACAATGTAAATTTGCTCATTCGCTGACCGCAACGTCTCCCATGGCTTGACCTTGCCAGTGGATTGTTTCTCCTTCCGTAGTTGTTCTCATACCAAGGATTTGTTTTGCAGCACCCAAATCCTTCATTGCAAATGAGTTTGCCAATTTTCTTTTGAGCACATTTATTTCCTGCATGTTAGAACCTGCAACAAGCATGTCATCTACTACATAACAATATAATATAACTACCATCATTTTTTCTTTTGAGATAAACACATTGATTCAGATTGACACCTAGTAAACCTTGTTCAGACATAAACCTGTCAAATTTTAGATACCACTGCCTTGGAGCCTGTTTAAGCCATACAAGCTCTTCTTCACCTAGCACCCTAGTTCTCCTTCCCTTTTACCTCATATCCTTGTGGCTGCTGCATATATATCTCTTCCTCCAAATCCCCGTGGAGAAAGGCTGTCTTTACATCTAACTGCTCAAGATGCAAATCTTCAACTGTTACTAGACTTAGAATAGTTCTGATTGAAGTCATTTTCACAACACGGGAAAATATTTCATCAAAATCAATACCTTTCTTCTGTGCAAACCCCTTCACCACAAGTCTAGCTTTGTACCTCTATTTTCCTCCATCTTCTTCCTTGAACTTGTAAGCCCATTTATTCTGCAATGCTGTTTTACCTGCAGGTAACCTGACTAAGTTCCAAGTCTGGTTATGTGCTAAGGAGTCCATCTCTTCTTTCATGGCTTGCTCCCACTTCTTCCTGGTTTCTACCTGCACTGCTTCATAACATTCTGGTTCACCAGAATCAGTCAACAATACCTAATATAATGAAAGAGAGTATCATTCAAGAGGTCTACTCATCTTGGTAGATCTTCTAATACCACTTTCAGGTGTTTGAAGTGCTTGTTGTTGTTGTGGTTGTTGTTCTGGCTGTTGATCATTATGATTTACAGGCACCATCACTTTTTCTGTGATCTCATCAAGCACTGTGTATTCTCTGTTTTCTTTTTCTTGTTTCTTTTCCTGCAGCTGATCCTTAGACAAAACCTTTTCATTGAATATGACATCTCTGCTCCTAATGATTTTGTGTTTTTCATAATCATAAAAGTGATAACCAAAATAATTAACACCATATCCAATAAAGATACATTTCTTTGATTTTGCCTCAAGCTTTGTTCTAGTTTCTTTATTAATGTGGACAAAGGCTTCACAACCAAAAGTCTTTAAAAAGGAGTAGTTTACCTTTTACCTGTCCATGCCTCCTCTGGAATACCACCATCCAAGGAACTTGAAGACCCTCTATTTATTAGAGAAACAACAGTGTTTACAACATCTGCCCAAAATTTTAAAGGCAATCCTGCATGCAATCTCATGCACCTTGCACGCTCCATGATTGTCCTGTTCATCCTTTTTGACACACCATTTTCTTGTGGTGTTCCTAGAACTGTCTTCTCTCTGCGAATTCCGTTCTCAAAATAGTACCTATCAAACTCTTTGTTGCAATATTCACCTCCATTTTTTGATCTGAGACACTTAAACCTTTTTCCTGTCTCATTTTTAGCCAAAGATTTCCATTTCTTGAAAATATCAAATACATAAGATTTATTTCAAATACAATAAATCCAGGTTTTTTTTGGTTGCATCATCAATAAAAGTAACATAATAACGAGAGCCACCAAGAGATGATACCTGAGCAGGTCCCATACATCTGTATGCACAAGCTCTAATTTTTCACTCTTCTTTTCTTTCCCAACTCTAAGGAATCTGACTCTCTTCTGCTTTCCATAAACACAATTCTCACAGAATTTTAAATCAACATGCTTCAAACCTTGCAACAAATTTCTTGAGTGAAGAATCTGCATCCCCTTCTCACTCATGTGCCTGAGCCTATGATGCCACAATGTCGTATCTTCTCCTGTAGAGGTTAATGCATTAACAAAATTAGAAATACCATTGCATAAATACAATGTACCAACCTTTCCTCCTTTCGCTATTACCAGGGATCCTTTAGTGACCTTCTAGGTTTTACCTGTGAAAGTAGTTACGTAACCTTCACCTCCCAACTGCCCTATTGAAATCAGATTTCTCTTCAGATCTGGAACATGCCTTACCTCCTTCAATAGCCATTGATTTCCATTTTGTTGTTTTATGAAAACTGTACCCATTCCAACGATTTTACAGGGTTTATCATCACCCAATTGAACCTGTCCAAAATCTCCTCGAACATAATCATGAAAATGTTTCTTATCAGGTGTGGTATGGAATGAGGCCCCCGAATCTATCACCCAGGCATCAATAATATTTTCTAATGAAAGAATCAAGGCATCTTGCAACACATCCACTGTTACATTCACTTCATGATTAGTTTCTTGATGCATGTCTCCTTCTTTTCCCTTCCGATACTTGCAACCTTTCTTCAGGTGTCCTTTCTTCCCGAATTTCCAACACACTATCCCTGCTCTGGACTTGGATCTGCCTTTTCTTGACTTACTGTGATATCCTAGGCTCTTTCCTCTTTCCATTTTTCTTCCCCTAGTCTCTGCAGTCAAAGCATTACCTGATGTCTCATCGGAGCTTTTCCATCGCATTTCCTCTCTAAGTATTGCACCGACAACATCATCAAACTTTAAATTACTAGATCTAGAGACAGAGTTATTAATGACCATAACTAAACCATTCCAACTTCCCGACAATGAGCACAGAAATAAAAAAGCCCTAACTTCATCATAAAAATTTACCCCCATAGAACTTAATTGACTTGTAACTGTATTAAAATCATTCAAATGATCAGCAACAGATCCACCTTCTAACATCTTCATATTAAATAAATGCTTCATAAGAAATACCTTATTTGAGGCCAAGGGTTTTTCATATAGTTTGGCCAATGTCGACATTAAACCCTCTGTTGTTGTTTCCTTTGAAATATTAAACACTACCGACGCCGCTAGCCACAACCATATTGTTCCAAGTGCCTTTCTGTCGAGAATATTCCATTCTGTGTCTGTCATACTCATCGACTTCTTTGTCTTTCCGCTTAATGGTAGGTACAGATCTCTCTGATACATATAATCTTCTATCTGCATCTTCCACAGAAAGTAGTTTTGGTCATTTAATTTTTCGGCCCTAAACCTACCATCTTCCGCCATTACTCCCACTCGAACTAGGAACCCTTCTCTCCTGCGAGTTTATCAGCCAAATAGACCTTCGGTTCTGATACTAGTTGTTAGAAAATTATATATTATAGAGCAATGGAATGAAGAAAATATTGCAGAAATATAAACACAGAAAACACATAAAACAAGAGAGACACAGATATATGTGGTTCACCCAGTTTGGGCTATGTCCACGGAGAAACAGCGAGTCCTTATTTTTATAATATCCAACAAACTGAAGAAATACAACCTACCACAGATTCGCTGTAATTCCCTCTTCACTCTCAATCTCCTCTCTCTTCCTCACTCAGAATATAGATCTACATAGACGCAATACAATTCCACCATATATAGTGACGGGTTGCCTTCTAGGGGAAAAATCCCTAAACTAAACATAACTTCTACCGTCAAATCATTCGCCTAATGAATGGCCCAGGTTGACTAGAAATTACTAGACTTTTACAAGGAAATTTTACATTTGTTTTAAGCTTTGGGGGCACTGGCCCTGAACCCCCGCTAGGGGACCGCTAGCCCTTGGACCCTTGCAGGAGGCACAAGTCCCCCTCGTACCCCCCTGCATGGAGGGGTCTACAATATTCTTGGGTTATAAATCCGGCTAAAACCTTTGAAGACAGAAGATAATCAGGCTCCACACCCAACAACAACTAATGCATTGTGTTGTTCATACAACTAGCGGGATGATTGCATTGTAACCGTAGAAGTGGCTCAAGGTTTCAAATGGCCCTACAGTGAAACACCACCCTCACTTCCATGGTGGAACTTACTAACACAAATCAGCTCATGATTAAGGCCGTGAAGGAAGCCTACTGGATGGTCCCTGAATTAGTCATTGTTGAGGATGCGGAGGCAGATGAACAGGTCCACAAACTTGCTATGGGTGTGTGCGACACTCACACAGAGTTGGCCAAGGTTTAGCTAGAGTTGAACCTCCAGATTGCAGAGTTCCAGTTTAAGGTCCAGCCTTCAACTCTAGCAGAAGTAAAGGAGCAAGGCGCAACCATTTTCATAGAGGCAATAGCAGTAGTAGACAGTGCAGTAGTAGACTGCACAAGGCTATTTGAACAATCGTATGAGGTACTGACCAGTCTACAAGAAGATCCTAATGTACAAAGGCTAGAGACAGAGGCATGAGAACTACAACAACGCTACAACGAGGTGAAAGGAACATCACACATTATCGCCCTCACACAGAGACTTGCGAAGTTGCAGGAGGCAAAAACACTAAAGGAATAGGTAGATGCAGCTCAAAACAAAGAGGCAGTGATGAATGTGTGCTTGAAGCCTTGGTTGGAAAAGGCCTATTTGGTCTTGACCTCCATTGAAGGCAAGCTTGCTAGTTTGTAGGCGACTCAGCAAAAGCTTCAGGCTAACAATTCAAGGCCAGTGACAGAGCAATTGGTCGAAGAAGTGAAGAAGGCAACCGCACAATGCACCGCCGAGGTGGCAGTCATACAGGTCAAGGTGGGAGGTCTTTGCACCAAGATCTCCGTGTCGATAGAGTGACTCAAGGGTGAGTCACCATGTTTGTTTTGGGGGCTTGTTGGGAACGGGTTCCCCCAAGAGAAATTTTGGGGCTAAAATTCCATGTTTTGGGATAATTTTGAATAAAGTTGTAAAATCTCTGTTGGCTTAGTGGGGCCTGACCCAGGTTCAGAGTTGATTTAGCCAAACAAATCCCAGTACTATTCGCCCTTTTAGCAATAGTCCGTGGAGCGCAAACTGAGGTCTCACCCGAAGTAGTATGGGAGGGTGCTAGAACCAGGTTTCCACACCCTAGAGATGTCCGATGAGTTCAAGTGGTCCACATTCTACCTTGTGCGCAAGTTGCTTCGCCCACTTTCATGCACCTCGGAACTTGATATACTTCCTTCATGCAGCCCTATCCAGGGGCTGAGTGCCGCACTCTGCGTTATTACCCAAGATCTTTATGGTATTCCGATGTTAGTTTATTATCTTAGCCTACTTACATGCTTTAAGTTATACTTAGAAATATAAATCATTCATACAAGTGCACGTTGTAAATAAACAATATATTTGCCAATTATATCAAACATGCATTAACCCAAGAACAGATACACATAATTATGATACAGTTTCTCTTTATTAATTCCTTCTTTGGTTACAGACTCAACTGCGCCCTGTGCACTCAACTGCAAAGTCTTCTCCTACTCTACGACCCAAGACACACTTCACACTGTGACTCAATCACTTAGACTTCTCATGCTCATATTCTATTATCTATCTCCCTTTTACACTTAGAGCCTCGCTCTATTTATACAATCCCATGGTCCGCAGACCATGGGGAGGTCTATCTAGCCGACATTACATTACAAAACTAGGGCAGACAACCCCATGACTCTATTATACTTTTCGCACCCCGTGCCCATAATTTGTTGAGATTTACAACAAAATTTGGTCAAAACTTGGGTTTTGAGCCCCAAAACATGCCTTGGGGGGAATTCCAAGCCCAACAGGTCCCCAACACAAACATCATGACTCGCCCTCATGTCACTCGGTCGGTGCGGCCATCTTTGCGCGGAGTCCCTCCAACTATTCTCAAATTGTGCTGAGGCCAACAATGCACTAAGCTGCTGCTTCCTGGATCTGCTACATCCGCTATTCCAAGACCTTTGTGTCTGAATTTCTTCACTGCATCTGTATCGATATCCCCTTTATATGTTTATAGTCCAATGCCTTTGTCCGGATCCTTAGAGATCGAAGACTATACTTCTGCCGGTTAGTCAGATAGTTGGGCCACTTGTGTAGGGCTTCAAGCGGCTGCCATTCACCTTACCTGGGAAAGGCTCTCCATTTAGTTTGACTAGATATACTGCGCCTCTGTCTATGAACTCCTTAATCATGTATGGTCCCAGCTAATGCATTCTAAAATTTCCCTAGAATTTTTCAAACTTACTATCATACAACAGCACTAAGTCATTCACTTTGAAGGTGCGCAACTTAATATGGTGATCATGCCAGGCCTTTTCACGTTGCTTTTGTAATTGCTAATGAAAACCAACCAAGAACCGTGCCTCCTCAAGTTCTTCCAATTGTGTGAGCCTTTCTTCCAGAGCTTCGCGGTCCATCATACCTGTGAGGGCTGCTATGCGCAGACTAGGTACAATATACTCCATTGGCATAACATCTTCCATGCCATAAACTAATCGAAACGGTGTTTGTCTCGTCAGTTTCTTACATGTTACCCTATAAGCCCATAGTACTGTAGGTACGCGCAGGTCCCAATCACTTCACTGTGTGTTGAAAACATTGATTAGCATAGTCTCCAGTATTTTGTTCAATGCTTATACTATCCCATTGGCTTGTGGGTGATATAGTGTGATTTTCTCATGATACACCTAGAACCCTTCTATGAGCATGTTGATGGTTTCTTTCAGAAAATGTGTATCGAGGTCACTCATTAAGGTTTTCAGACAACCCAATCAGGTCAACATATTTTCAAACAAAAACTTCACAGCCATAGTGGCTATACAATCTTTCACTGGCTGTGCTTCTACCCAGTGTGTTAGGTACTCCATCGTGGTGATGATGTAGTGCACACCCATTTTTCCCAAGGGTTTGATAGGTCCTACAAAGTCGATTGCCAAATTTTCGAAGGGCTGTAGCTTTATTTGTGGATTCAAAGGCATTTCATCCCTTTGCAATGGTTTACTGGTCCTTTGACATATATCACAAACCTTACAATGTGCTTTTGAATCTCGATGAAGGGTTGGCCACCACAACCCTATGTGAAGAATCTTTTGTGCGGTTGCTCATACTTCATAGTGTCCTCCTGCAACACCCCCATGTGTTTTCGCGAGAATCTAACTTCGTTCAAATACAAGTACATACCTTCGCAATATTTCATCATTTCCCATTTTGTATAGGTGCCCTGCGATTACAGAAAAAATCGTCGCGCGCAACACCAATTCATTCTTCTGTTGGTCAAAGTATTCCTTAGGCACAATCCCTGTTGTCAGAAATTGGATTATATCTTCAAAGTGTTCATTCGCGATGCGCTTAGCAAAAAGCAGAGCGTTAAGTAATCCTTCCTCCAAATTAGTATGTTCCTCACCCATCTCAATACGCGACAAGTGATCTGGTCCTGCATTCAGGCATCCCAGCTTTACCATGACCTCAAAGTCATATTCTTGGAACAATAAGAGCCACCTACATATGCGGCCCCCCAACACAGGCTTATTGATAAAGTATTTCAGTGTGGAATGGTCTGTATACATCTTGAAATGTCCTCCTAGCAGATAGTGCCAGTATTTTTGGAGTGTGTACACCATAGCCAATCCCTCATGCTCAGTTGTGGGATAGTTCTTTTCGGCTTTGGAAAATGTACGACTTGCAAATGAGATAGGGTGATCCAAGCCCTCTCTGCCCTCTTGTTTGAGCACCTCTCCCAGCGTGATACAGTATGCATCAACATGGACATGAAACTCCGCATCCCATTTTGGGAAGACCAGGATTGGAGTGGAGGCCAATTTCCCCTTCTAGACATCTAAGCTTTTCATGCAATCATCATTCCAGCAAAATGTGTGTTATTGGGAAATCTAGTGTCCACTCGGAGCTGCTAGTCCCACTAAGATGGGTAGCTATCTTAGAAACAAACAAACCAAAACTACTTTCACTTTCCTTTATGAGAAGTAGATAAGATGGGAACAAAGGATACCAACCTCAGTCTTGCGCTTGGTTCCTTGCTTGGTTCCTCTCCCTTCTGACAAATCTTTGCTGCTCCTTCCTCGGTTGCCCAGCTTCAAAGAGCACCTGTAGAGTCAAAGCAGCATAATACTATCGAAGTACAGAGATCTACAATCATAAACAATATAGGACTAGATATATATTGACCACACAAATTCATATACCATCAAACATACAAGAATGTGGAAGAAAAATCGAATAACATTATTAATAGAAAGAATAGCAAAGAGGATTAGAACCTATTGTTCTGACCCAGTGTCATCCTCCTAGCACGAAAGCTCTTCTTCACCTCATGAAAATCTTAGATCATCCAACGCTGTGATATTTCACCAAGAAACCAACAACACTTCCTTACAAAATACAAGATTCCAACCCTTGTATCTCTGTGATGAGGGATCCATATATAGATGTTTGTAGGGGGTGAGTTAGCTGCTGGGTTTTTGATTAGTGTCCTCTCTCTAATAGTTCTTGGTTCCACTTGGAGATTCATGATCTCTTACTCATCCCTGGGTGAATTTAGAGAGGCAAGTGTCATAGGAGAAGTTTATGGAAGATTCCATGATCCTCCACCTTGCAAACTATCTCTGCCATTTGTCTACTCTCCTTCATCGCACCCTACAGAAGGGCTTTCCAGTATGCATCGCACTTTTTGCATTGAGCAGGTGAGATGCATCACACCCTTAGCATTGAGTAGCCTGTATGGTCCATCTTTGACCAGTTCTAAGCAGTTTTCCATGGAGAACTTCTGGGAGATGATGTAATCAGCTGACCTTGTTCCTTTAGGGTGTGAAGCAACACTTTTAGGGACTTAGAAGCCCTTGGTTTATGGACATGTATGATTGGGGTTGTAGTGCCCAAAAATGTCTATAACAGTTGCCCCTAAAGCATGAGGTCATTAATCTTTTGATGTTGGGTGAAATGATTTATCATGAGGATCCAAGGTTTTTCGAGCTGGACGTCGAACTATAATAAGATACAATACAATACATTATCTTCATAATATTTCATGATCTAGCTGAGGTGGGCATTCCCATGCTCAACTTTAATAATTCATTTTCATGTACATAGGACAGACAACCATCTGTGTAGCAGACTGATGATTCGGACGGAGCCATCATTCTTTGATTCGGATGATCATCTGTTCAATAATGATGTACATTTGATGTATTTATTCCTCTAAATGTATCATAGCCCAGATGGATGAAACTAGATCCGGGGTCTTCAAACTCGTTCAATCTTCGCCTGGAGTACAAGTCGATCCATGTGAAAGATGTAACATGGAAAGACATCGCCTAATTACCAGCTAATGATGTAAGCCGTTAACAGGCACGACAGGAATCACCGATAATGATGATGAACTTCAAGGTACGGCAGTACAATTCACGTGGTGTGAAAAAGGGACTTGGCGTTGAACACCACGTAAAATATTTCGGTCGAAGGCCATTGATGCAAACTTGTCACTGGAAGTGAGAAACTTGCCATTGAGGCATGCAAGCTTCAAAGTACTGAAAGGGTTGTTCTTAGGTCGACTTCTTGGATAATGAGTTGATGTCGACAAGAAGCGACCCGTCATAGGAGGGCTTTAATGAACCCCACATCTATGACATGGAGTGGAGCAAATGAGTTTGGAGGTGAAAACGATCTGATGACACAAGGTTCAGGGTGGCGGTCATGAAAGAATGGAGCGTAAATGTATTGCAGCGGATGAGATGCAGGTGAATTCTCTAAGCGAGTTCTCTTGAACATACCAGTGACATTGAAATGGATTGGTAGCGTTAACCCCAAAGATGGATGGTACGATGGACCAATGGTGATATGACCGCTAAACGGAATAACCCAACCTGACTCGAACGTGGAGTGAAAGTGTCATGTTTAAGAGCGACTCGCTACCAATAAAGTTTCTTCAAGTTTCCTTCCCAATTTTCCCCTGTCATTGCTGACCAGTACCTCTTTAGTTTTATCAAGCTTGAGGAGAATAACATATTCTTGTTCTATAATTCGCCCTTCGGGCGAACCCGTCGCTATGTTTTAATGATCCTAGCGACAGTGAAACTCGTTCTTGTCTATATGACAAGTTTGTCGCTATTGATTTTAACGAGTTTAATGACAATGATAACTTGGTCCTTTTTCAATTTTAGAGAGTCTGAAAAGGGATGGAAAGGAAACTCCAACAATCCTTTTTCGTCATATAATCCCTTAAGTCTGAAAAAGTATAAAATAATATGAAAGGGATGACTTTTCGATAATTTTAATGAGCTGAACAAGACAAGTGCTCGATCTTTTTGTGTAATAATCCCTCAGGTCGGAAAAGATTAAAATCTAGAGGAGGGATAGCACTTCCAGTAGCTTTAACGAGCTGGAGAGGCCAATCGCTCGGTAATATCTTCATATTTTATGAGTCAGATGAAAAGAGCTTAAAGGAGACTCGTTTTTTGAGGAACGAGTGATAATTTTGGGTAGTAGCTGATTCCAGGTAAGGTTTGGAATTTTCCAATCACGACAGTGTCACAAGGATGGCTAACAAGATCACTCGTCGTAGATGTTCCTCAAAAAGGGTAAAAAATCAAGTAGAGGTGTATGATTGGCCAAAACAGAGTGGAGGTGATGATGAGAACATGACCAAGGCTCAAAAGCTGATGATAATGCATTCACAATGGTTATTTACCGAAGATTGGTTCATTTTTTAATGAGCTTAAACTCTAGGGGAAACATTTTCTCATTGCTTAGGTTTAATTTTTAACGAGCTTGAACTTCACATAAAAACTGCTTGTGATAATGGTCATTTATTATTTGATTCACCGTTAGCATTTTGTTCTTTTAACGGTCATACTACTTGTTCAATTGCTTCATCAAACCAGTTAGAAATGAAAACATATGCTTGGAAAATGAGTTAAAACACTAATACCTTACTCAAATTACATGAATAGTAATTTAAAAGTGATTTTTACCTCCCATTTTACCATTTCATTTGAAATTTGGTTTGTTGGAGCTTTGGAGGTGCTTTTCCCCCCTGTTTTCACTAGCTGATTCCGGGAGATTCTGTGGACAATTCTCAGCGCCATCTGGACCAGGTAAGAGCTAAACCTTAGCTCTTCAATTGCATTCCTTCTGTTTTGAATTCTGAGCATGTTTCCCTATTTTTCTGAGCCCCTGGGGTTTGAAAATTCACCCTGGCTCCATCGCACCCTTCCTATATCGAAAGGTGCGATGCATACTGGCCTCGCCATTGGCTAGTCAGTATGTATCTCACCGAGTACACTGCTGGGGTGCGATGGGCGCAAGGAGTGAGACTTTTGCAGTGATTTCTCATGGAATTTTTACCTGTTTTTTGCCAAATCAGGACCCTGAATCTTCTCTTGTTTGTTTTGTAGAGATTCATTAGAGAAAAATGGTTATTACATGGCGAGAATGTGAGCATGAAGAAGAAGACATGGTTGCTTTACATGATCCGGGTACGGTAACTGCACTGCGGAACTGTGGCATGTTGAAGTTTTTTTGCATCTCTAGCATGAGGCAACAAATAAACTTGTTACAATATTTTCTTGATGCATGGGATCCTACCAACCAGGTGTTCCAGATTAGAGGCAAATCTATCCCCTTGACTATCGTGGACATCTATTTTTTGATCGATTTATCGAGGCGTGGCGCCCCTCTCTCATTATCAGGTTCCACCCGTGGGGGCGAATCTATGAGAGATTACATTCACTGGTACTGCAGAGAGGGATCTTAGCTGAGTATAAATGGCAAGATCAACATCCGAGATGTCACTAACCAGTCCTTGAGGACCATTCTGTTCACTTTTGCTAGACTGGCTGGTAGTGCGGCTCTTCACATAGCTAACAGGTCTTATATGGAGTACGCCTTGGAATGCCTTGAACCGAAGGTGTTTAACTGGTGTGATGCAGTACTCTCTATGATGAAAGAACAACTGACCAAGGTGAAAAGCGGAAGATCCAAGAATTTTGGCTATGGTTCTATTTTAACCGCTTTCACCTTGGAAAAGATCCCATTGATGCAGTCGCAGTACATTTCATTTGGTTTACCTCCATCGACTGAGCCACGGATGCAGAGATGGGTTGACCTCATGGCCTAACATGCTGGCCAGTCCCAAATTTCTTTCTTTGATACCTTCTTTGAGTGGTTCAATTGTCAGGAGATGGTTTATGCTGAGTTTCCATATGCTGGCGTGGATTTCCGGGGTGACCCGAATTTAGTGCGCTAGTTGGTGAGCAGTGGGGCGCTATAGGTAAATTATCTAACCATATCTCTGTTTTTCGTTTTCATAATGTTATTACGCTTTCTTTTATCAAGACTAATCAAACCTTGTTGACCTTCAGGACCTTGTTGATTGCCTCAACTTGTCTGTTAGCTTGCAGATAATATGGAGTAGAGTTGTCGTGCGACAATCCTAATTTGGCAGCCAACTCAACCATCATGTGATTGCGAAAATGTGATCCATGATCTATGACTATGGCCTGTGGAACGTCGAGTCTGAAGACTACATGATTGAAAAAGAAGAGGGCAACTGTTTCGCTGTTGTTGTTTAATGTAGGTATCGCCTCGGCCCATTTGGTAAAATAGTCTACTGCGACTATGATATACTCATGCCCCCCGGTCGAGGTGGGGTTACATGTCATGAAATCTATGCCCCATTTGGCGAATGGCCCAATAGCAACTAATGGTTGCAGAGGTGTGGGTGGTATTATGGTTTTGCGATCGAAGATTTGACAGGCATGGCAACTTCTAACTACGGTTATGTAATCTTTGAACATTGTTGGCTAGAAGTATCCTGCTCGTAAAATATTTTGAGTTGTAGTGTGACCAAATTGATGCCCCCCACATGCGCCTGAGTGAAAATAATTCAAGACTTTTTCGGCCTCCTCATGGGTGAGGCACCTTCGCAGAACTGTATCGATACCATGACGGTAAAGCATATCACCGACGATCATGTAGTCTTTTGCTTGGTATCGAATGCATCGTTGTTCCGAGCGTGAGGTATTAGACCTATATGTTTGTGTTTGGAGATAGATTATTATATCTCCATACCACAGATTGCTTGAAGATATCAGAAAAAAGAATCGTCCATGATTGCTTCTTCAGAGGTTGCATCGTTGGATGATGATGGGAGATCACATAGTAACTCCATGAAAACCAGGGCTTTCTTCGTTTTGGATTTTTTGAATTCCATATCAAACTCTTGTAAAATTGCTATCCATTTTGAATATTTGCCCCCTAGCAACTGTCGCGACAATATATAAGTCATGGGGTTGCAATCTGACACAATGGTAGTTTTCCTAAAGAGGACATAGTGTCAAAATCTTTGTATCGCTTGAACAGCTGTGAGAGCTAGCTTTTCAATGTAGGAGTACTTTATTTCTGTATAATTTAAGTTTCAGCTTAAATAATATATAGGATGTTCAATTCCATTGTCTTCTTGAACTAAAACCATTTCTATGGTCGTATCCACTATAGCTAGATACAAGTTAAAGTATTTTTGATAATCAGAAGCATACATTAGTGATGCTTTTATTAGGGATTCCTTTAAAGCATCAAAGGAAGCTTGTGCAACCTGATCCCAAATTAAGGGTACTTCTTTTTTCAATAGACGAGTATAACCTTTAGCAAGTTCGGCGTAATTTGGAATGAACCTCCTCAGAAAGTTTTCTTTCCCTTGGAGTTTCTGAATCTGAAGCAAATTTGAAGGTGGAGGAAAATCAATGATTGTCCGAACCTTACATGGGTCGACACGAATCCCATCCTTTGAGACCACGAAGCCAAGTAAACGACCAAAACTTATACAAAAAACACATTTGTGCGGATTGAGTCGTATCTTGTAGTGTCAGCAACGTAGAAATATTGCTCTCAAATGTTGTGAATGATTGGTCCGCTTTTGCGAATGAGCCGAAAGATCGTCGAGATATGGTTGAACGATGTTCTTGATGTCATGGAAGGTGTAATTCATTTCCCTCTGAAATGTTGTCCCTGCATTCTTTAAACCAAAGGGTAGCTTTCGGTATGTGAATGTGCCCCACGGACAAATAAATGTAGTCTTTGACTGGTCCTGTGGGCAGATATTTATTTGATTATACCTGAAAAATCCATCCATAAATGAAAAGATTTCACATCCGGCACATTCATCAATTATCTAGTCAATGAAGGGTGTAGGGTAGTTATCTTTTGGACAAGCTTGATTTACATCCCTATAATCGACACACACTCTAATTGTTCCTTGTTTTTTCATTACAGGAACAATATTCGATACCCAATCAGTTAGAGGAACTGGGTAAATAAAACCAGCATGGAGGAGTTTTTCAACTTCCGTCTTGATGGTAGCGACTTTCTTGGGGTGCACCTACCGGAGCCGTTGTCGTACCTATTTGACATCTGGATACATCTTAATTTCGTGTTCAACTATTGTCGAGTTGATGCTTGGAATTTTATCATATGACCAAGCAAAGACATCTCTAAACTCGTGAAAAAGAGCGTAATATATTTCCAATTCTGAAAAAGAACAAGTTTTGCCGACATGAATATTCTCTACAACATCTGTTTTGGTTGAGATATTTATGGTGATAGTCTCTTCAATATTGGACAGGTTTCGCTCGGAATCCACTGTATTCACAGTATTTGATAGAAAATCAAAAATTGAGGGATGATCAAGGTCACTGGAACTATCTTCCTTAGAATTCGGAAGATGGGAACGATGGTGGTAATCTTCCCATGGTGCCTCATCAATCATCATTGACTGAACCATTCCTTTGTCTGTAGAATGTACTTGCGACCAAGGATTTTAAGGGGTGCCATATTCCTTATACCTATCCATCTAAACGCTTTATAAACATTGATTCGGGTTTGCCTCCCATGCCGAAAACATTGATTGCTATAATATTTCTATTGGGCTTGGAGGCAATTCCTGTAGATGATCCATGCTAATATCGTTTTTGGACATCTTTTGAATAGAAGATAATATTGCAGGTTCCCCCCGTGGCCACTTCCGCCAAATTGATTGGAGGCGGTAGGGAAAAAGTCCCCATTAATGTAGGGTCTTTAAGTAGGCCTACTCCAATATTTTGAAGCGGATGAGCGCTTCCGTGGATCATCGGAATGCTTCCCGTAACTTGTGAATTATTGGGGAGAAATGTTTGTTGGTTGACGATTGTAATTCCTCCTTGGAAAGGAAATGCAATCTTCCTAAAGTAGGTCGACACGATGACAGCCATGGCATATATCCAGGGCCTTCCCAGTAGGGTGTTGTAATCGAGGTTTCTGTCAATAACTTCAACATCAATTTCTACTGTTTTGCCCCCCTGTCCAATTTGCAAGTTACTTAAAATCCCATATGGGGTATATTTTCATCCATCAAATGCTTTTAATGTCGTCAACGATCGTGACAAGGGTGGAGATCCTAAAGTTTTCCAACAACTCATCGACATAATACATGTAGATGCCCCCTCATCAATAATTATTCGATGAACAATTTTGTTGAGGGCTTTCACTTGAATAAGGAAAGCTAGTTGAGCTGGTAACTAAGGGTCATATCCTTTGTGATTGAAGGACACAAGATTGGAATCCATTGGGTCAATCCCACCTATCACTGATAATAAAGCCTACTTTTGGGAGGGGAAATTTTGCAAGTGTCGACATAGTGGATGACGATTGGGCCAGATCCTCCACTATACTATAATGTTGTGCTGCTCTAGCACGAGGATTAAACATCGATTTGTGTACTACTCCCTTTGGCGGTCTTATCATTAGCTTAGGAGTGATGGGTGGCACAACTTTGGTCGAAGTTGTTGTCAAACTACTAGGTTGATCATTATCCTTATTGTTCGACATCTGTGGATTCCCGTAATCTTTATTCCTTTTCGATATCAAAGCATCATTTTGCTGCTTCGAAATAGACAACATTAGCACTTGGGATGGGGAAGCATTGTCACTAGCAACTAGATTTGTTCCTAGATTCGAAAATGGATCAGTCAACATTGCTGAGGTTTTTGATCTCTTTAAAAATTTTCTAAGCTCGACTTTATATGGACAATATTTCGCCCAATGATCCTCATCACATATAAAGCATGGATGGGTTGGTTTCCTATCTCCAAAAGAGTTTGCAGAAGATTTTTCAGGAGACAACTCCTCCTGTTTCTTCTTCTTCCCTTTCTTTTTCTTCTTGCCTCTTGGTTGCTTTGGTTCTTTACCTTTGTCAGTCGACACGACATTTATCTCTGAGGCAAGAAGTCCTTCATTTGCATTTTGACTTGAAACTGTACGGGCATTTTTTGATGTAACCTTTACGGTTTTCGTGCTAGTCGTACGTATCACGCCATTGCTAGCATGAGAGTCTTTGTTTGATGTAGGAGGGGGAGGAACAAAAAATTCCGGTCTAGGAGCATCAGGGATTTTATCGTAGAGCGTGCCCAACTGAGTATATATCAAGTCTAGATATTGTGCACAAGCAATGACTTGCTCTTCAGTGATGACTCCTCCCTTTGCCACATCTTCTGTAATAGAAGGTAACAATGAATTCATAAACCATTCAGCTAACAGCTAATCAGGAACATATGTTTTTACCATTCTATGACGACGTCGCCACTCATGAATATGATCAGATACGTGAGTGGCCATTATTTGTTTGAAATTGGTAAGAAGCTTTGTTCCTGTTTCGTACCTTATAGGTAACTGAAAATGGGTTAAAAAGGTTGTGGCTAGGGAACCGAAGTTATCAAACGAAGCTCTAGGCAATTCGATAGACCACTTTGCTGCTAGACCAGTTAACATTCACTGAAAAAGGTGAAGCCTGATCGAATCATCATTGAGAGTGTTGGATGAACACCACAGATGAAAGGTCATTACATGATACGACGAGTCTTCACCCAGATTTCCATTAACTTTAGGAATATCTGACGGAAGTTTATGTGGAATCGTCGGCCACCAAGGGGCGTAAGAAATTGGATCATTCGTTAGTCGATTTAGATCCGGTAACTATAAAGTTGCCATGAAAGGCAACTGTTGATTCAGGTCTAGTGAAGCATACCCAGGATAAGATGGGATCGCCTGAGCAGTTGGTCTTTCCATACCAGCATAATGCATTTGATGCTGGTAACTTTGGTAAGGTTGATGGACATAACCATTATGATATGATTGATGTTGACCATTTTGAATATATGGCTGCCCATTACTTGCAAAGACTTGTTGCTCAGATCCACAGTAAGCTTGTTGGAATTGTGGTTGTTGGTATTGTACTAGCCATGGTTGTGAAGCTATGAGTTGTTGTCCAGTACTGACTGTTTGACCAAGATGAGGGGTAATGGTCCCCATTTGAACCTGGGTCATTCCACTAGTTGGTGATTGCGGTTGCATCGCAGGGAAAAGAGGTTGTTATATTATGACCTGAGAAACCTGAGGTTGGCATGCAACTGTCAATGCTTGTACTTGCGACACTGTCACAATAGCCAATGTAGTGGGGATATTTGACACACGTAAACTTTGTTGCATCGAATATACAACTCTTGGTTGTTGAGGCAGGATTGGCACCCAACCACTAGATGTAATTCTAGGATAACCTGAATTTTGTTGTGAACTCTTATATGGTTGTTCTCCTGAAGGAGACAATGAAAGGGTATATTGCCCTTCATACGGTGGTAATCCAGTGCTCAAAGGAATGATTTGCCTTTGGGGACCGGATTTCCCAAATTGACATTGCGAAGGATCAATTTGCTGAGACTCAACATAAGAGATTCCAGATACTATTCTGGACAAAAAAACGGGAAAATACCACACTATCGAAACAACCCCTGGATGGACTCCATCCAACGATTAAGAGCTAGTTGGGACAGATGGTACGCCGACAAACATTGTCGGAGTAGCAGCAAGAAGTTCTGCTATTGCTATGTTAGATGACACAGTCCTAGATGTCAACGGTTGTTCAGACATATTTATTCTATCCAAAAGATTTCCTAGCGATTCTTCAGGAACTTCCGATGGCGGGAGACTAACTTCTGATGAAGAAGGATATAGGGTGATCCTTGCTCCGAATTGCGATGGAGCGCTAGATGGAGGATCCTCCACAATCTCTTCTATGGCAATCAATCCATGTGAAAGAGGCAGACCATCAAGTCCATAAAATATTTTTGGTGCCGAAGAAGATATAGGTTCTACAGCGACAAATGTTTGGGGAGTAACACCTTCCGAATCAGCCATAGATGGAGCCGGTTCAGGAATAGAAGTGTTCACCGTCACACTAGGATCAGTTGTAGTGTCCTTTTGTGACTGCGGAATTTCTTCTGTAGAGGCAGGGATACTGGAAATGTTCAGAGTAACTGGAGTCTCTGAGGATGTCGGAGTACTTGTTCCAACCAAACCAGGGGACTTCGATCTGGTTAAATGAGTTCGCTTTTTCTGGAATAGTTTCGTTTCCGGAGTCAAAGATAGTTGACTCGTAAACTTCCGCGAATGATGGGGTTTTGATTGACTTTCTTCCACGATTTCGGATTACTTGATCAACTCAAAATAAAGGGGAGAATGATTCTAAATTAAATAAATTTTAGACGCTTTGACACAACTTGCTTTTTCAATTTTTAAGAGTCGAGAAAAAACAAAAGATGACTCTAGTTGCCTTCGATTTTTAATGAGCCTGAAGTGACAGGTGCTCAGATGGACCTTTTCCTTTAAGGAGTCTGAAAAGGAATGAAAGAGACTACTCTGGAAATCTAGAAAGAGGGATTACCAAACCAATCACAAAACTGCATAATACTTTTTATGGTACGACATTCAATCTTCCCAAATGTTGTGTTCAGTGCATTGCGATCGATAGGGCGACAGACATGGCTTCCTAAGGATAAAGGATATAGCCTATTGTGGTCTCCCAATATATACTCGATGGTACGTGGGAGCACAAGTCCATACTGGCACTTGTCGTCTCAGAGAGGAGGAATCACCCAACCAGCAATGAAAGCAATAGTTACCAGGCTTTACGATGCCGGAATACGTCTCTAGCCTAGACTTTTAAATGTTGTGCGTTAGGTTCTAAAGCATTTTTGTGTTCATTGAATTTATTTTACAGTTTATCTTGCTTAAGAAATTTGAATTTCAGGTTCAGCGCGTGATATAGATATATAATTCCTAAAATGCAGTCTAAGATGATAAACAATATTTTAATCTTCTTTTTGCAATGAAAATCCTAGCTACTAAGGAAAGAGAAATGAGATTCTTTTAACATAGAGCACAAAGCACACACTAGATGCACTGTCCTAAATCAAACCAACAAGCAGTCTAAATGCAAATACACATGCATGTATTTGTTTTTCTCTTTCTTAATGTGTGAATGACATAAAGAATGCTGAGTACAAATCTGAATTATCATTTCAATGCGACAGTACTAACAAATTTATCTTCAAAAACGAAAGGAAGATAATGACGACACTTTACGATTTTGAATTGAAAATTAATTTTGACACTTGAAAAACCACTAATTCAAATCAAATACAAGAGTAATAGTATAATCGACCATCAAGAACAATAGTATTCTTTTCTTTGACTAAAAGCGACACTTGCGACACTTTCAAATCAAGAAGCGATAGTTCGATTACGCTACTTCTTTGTAAACCAGAACTTAAAATGGGGCACAATACATAAAAAAATTCACAGTTCTTTGCATGATGGAGGTAGAATGATGGAAAGGAAGGGAGTTTCCATAGTGGTATACTGATTACAGACAGCAAAACTCCTGAATAGAGCTGAAGAGAGTGAAGAAAAACCAAAGTCCAAAGGCAAAATTAGCCTTACCTGATCATCACACCTGTTACACAAGGAAACAAGGATGCATCCCACCTACTGCACATGGTAGGTGTGATGCATCTAGATTTCCTTGAAGAGAGGGTGTGATGTTACCAGTATGAGACTTTAACTTGGTTCTTGATCATAGTTTGCAGCCCAGTTCAGGGATTTAGGCTGAGCGAGTGATAGTTAGTAAATGTAAATCACAGGGTTCGATCTAATGATCTTACTAGAGCCACCACTAGGGCAATTAGAATGTTTACAAATCAATTGTTCAGTTTATAAACAAAACCCAGAGATAGACTGAAGCAACATTGATCTACTTTGCACTTGCATAGAAAATGTAGTTCGAAGGCTAGTTGGCTTGACTTCAGGCTCCATTTGTAAGTTTATAAAACAAACAAATATAGACAAGCAAACAAGCTATTCGCTCTCCAGCGGAGTTGCCATTTTTTTATTGGGAAATCTAGTGTCCACTCAAAGCTGCTAGTCCCACTAAGACGGGTAGCTATCTTAGAAGCAAACAAACCAAAACTACTTTCGCTTTCCTTTATGAGAAGTAGATAAGAGGGGAACAAAGGATACCAACCTCAGTCTTGCACTTGGTTCCTTGCTTGGTTCCTCTCCCTTCTGACAAATCTTTGCCGCTCCTTCCTCGGTTGCCCAGCTTCAAAGAGCACCTGTAGAGTCAAAGCAACATAATACTATCAAAGTACAAAGATCTACAATCATAAAAAATATAGGACCAAATATATATTGACCACACAAATGCATATACCATCAAACATACAAGAATGTGGAGGAAAACTCGAATAACATAATTAATAGAAAGAATAAAAAAGAGGATTACAACCTATTCTTTTGAGCCAACGTCATCCTCCCAGCATGAAAGCCCTTCTTCACCTCATGAAAAGCTTAGATCACCCAACACTATGATATTTCACCAAGAAACCAACAACACTTCCTTACAAAATACAAGATTCCAGCCCTTGGATCTCTGTGATGAGGGAGCCATATATAGATGTTTGCAGGGGGTGAGTTAGCTACTGGGTTTTTGATTAGTGTCCACTCTTTGATAGGTCTTGGTTCCACTTGGAGATTCATGATATCTTACTCATCCCTGGGCGAATTCAGAGAGGCAAGTGTCATAGGAGAAGTTTCTGGAAGATTCCATGATCATCCACCTTGCAAACTGTCTCTGCCATTTGTATACTCTCGCTCATTGCACACTACAGAAGGGATTTCCAGAATGCATCGCACTTTTTGCATTGAGCAGATGAGATGCATCACACCCTTAGCACTAAGCAGCCTGTATGGTCCAGCTTTGACCAGTTCTGAGCAGTTTTCAATGGAGAACTTCTGGGAGATGATGTAATCAACTGACCTTGTTCCTTTAGGGTGTGAAGCAACACTTTGAGGGACTTAGAAGCCCTTGGTTTATGGACATGTATGATTGGGGTTGTAGTGCCCAAAAATTTCTATAACAATGTGACATCCTTTTTTAATAGTTTCTCCATCGACATAATGATTTGGGCATAGCTTTTGATGAACTTCCTATATTACCCTGTGTGTCCCAAGGTAGTGCGCAACTATTTAACACTTCGGGGTGCTTCCAAATTTAGAATTACTGCAAACTTCATGAGGTTTGCCATTAGTCCCTATTTGCAGACCACATGTTCCAGCAGGTTCCCAGAATGAGGAACATACACTTCTTAAGGTTTAGTGCAATCTGGTGTTGTCGACAAGTATCCATCATCAAGCGTAAACTTGCTACGTGGTGCTTAACCAATCCAAAGATAGTCCAATCATCTAGATAGACCTCTAGGAATTTGTGGATATATTCTTTGAATGCGGAAACAAATATGTGCGAAAAGATGGTTGGCATGTTCCTCAACCCAAATGACATAACTGTGTATTGAAATCAACCCCATTCAGTTGTGGAGGTGGTCTTACTATATTCTTCTAGCATGATCTTGATTTGGTGGTACCCTGAGAACCCATCTGTGAACGAGTATGCTTCTTGCCCACTGACATTTTCCAATACTTCATCTGTGAATGGGTTGTGAACACAGGCATCATTCAATTTCCTGAGGTCCAAGCGTATTCTTATCTTGCCCTTCTTATTTTTCTCCTGTCTTACCATGGGGCTTACCTAGTTGGATTCTTCCATTGGCTCAATAATTATGATAACGAGCATTTTGTCTAGTTGTACATGAACCTTTTCCTTGTACTTCGGATTCAAGTGGTAAGGCCTCTGCTTAAGCGGATTCGTGTCAGGTTTTAAGGTGATATTCATCATCCCTAAGTCGCCAATGATCCCCTTTAAGTCCGTAATCTTGGTTGGGAATAAGACTTGGTACTCATGGAGTAACTCAGTGACCTTACCCACCATGGCATCATCCCAATAGTCACTGAACATTTCTTACCTTGGTTTAGCTTCCATCCCAATGTTTACTTGCTTCATTTTTAGTGGCGCAGTGATGTCAGGATCTTCAACCAATGGTCCTTGAACCTCGCAATAGCCTTCAGCTTCTGGAATGTTGATTTTTCATGGATCCTCATCATCTTCCTCAATATTTACATTGTAACATTCTAGTGCGCAGCTCAGCTGGGTCTCCCATTTCAGCTGAAGCACTTCCATTGGCTCCCAGGGTATTTTGAAGATAGCCGGTTTTACTGCTTGTACCATATCATCAATAGTATCCCACCACTGATCCTCAAACGTGAAGGTTAACAGGAATCCTTTGCGCAATATATCCCATTCACTTGTGCCATGGTGGAGATCCATCTTAGTATACCGATTCATGGGTATGATATCTAGGGTAGGATATAACAGATGCACCCACTCAGGTTGTAGCTCTTCCCCATAGACCTTGGTCCATTTCGCGAGGTGTGCACATGGATCATCCCATCCGTCATACTTGTCTATTAGCCATATCTGAGGCTTTCCAAACTACATGTGCATCATCCTTATGCATTCGTGCTAATCCTCAAAACTCCCTTGATGCGTACCCGACCACCTTGCAGGAGTAGCGCGTAGTGCCCATTTTGGAGCATCGAAACGTTGTTGTTCCGGTACTTCTCTTTAAAACTTGTTCAGGAAATTGTCCACCTCACTCAATCGATCATACATAGCCAGATATCTTACCTCTGTTACCACACATTGCAACAACCTTATCATCATATTACAATTGAGCGTGGTTACCTCATGTCACCAGTTCTGCCATCGTTCTATCTCATCATCTAAATCTGAAGTGCAGGAGCTTTCGCGCTCCCACAAGATCCTTCCATCCATGGTTGGATTCACCCAGACCTGCTCCCACGTGGTTATCTTGTAAATGCAGTCTAGATCATCATCGCTATCATAGTCATGCATTGGCTCTGTGTAGCGCAATCCCTCTGTAGGGTCTAAAGGTACCACTATTTACAGTGACTTTTTCTCAAAAATCATTTTTCGCTTCTTTAGATTTATCACTCCGTTCATGTCAATGGCCCAGTCTATTCCTAATAGTGCAAGATAGGGATTGTTGTCATCAACAATATCTATCACTTCAAAATCTGCAAACATACTCCCCCTTTAATGTCCAATGTTATTCCCTACAATCTTCCCATGGGTAGGATATTTTGCTGATTCACCATTCATAGTTGGATCGATGACCATTGCAGTGCAAGCCTACCCATGCACTCCCATGTCTGCTTTGGTAGGACGTTCGCGTTTGATCCTAGATCCAAAATCACTTGATCCATTTCATATTCCCCTATTTGCATGCTCAATCTCATCTCCCTTCTTGTTCGTGTTGTGTGCTTCTCGAGCTTCTGGACTATGCATGGTTCTCCTGGCATAGTCCCAACACATCTAGTGATGAGTTCTTATAGTGACTTTACAGCTTTGTTGTCACGCAACAACTTCATGCATGTCTCCAGAAAGGTAGTGAGCATTGATGGGTCCATTTCCAGTTCTAGTTTGTCTTTACTACCTAAAGTGGAGGCCTCTGTGAAGCTCTTCTTAGCTTCCATGAATGTCTCCTTAGCGCGCTTTAGATCAAATTTAGGTTCCTTCATCGGAGCCTTGCGAACCCAGGCACTCTCCTCGAGCTACTTACCTTTGTCATCCCCATCGTAATATCAATTTAGAGCACGATGTTTACATTTGGGTCTTCCTCGCGTGGCGCAGACCTCATCATTTGCAGGTTCTAAGTCAAGGGAGGTTGGAGTGTTCCTTTATTGTGCAACCTCGCTATCAATGTGGGACAACCCTCTGTCTCATGATCAAACTAGGTACAATAGAAACATGATGCTCTCATCGGATTTGTACATTCGCAGTCATAATGCCCAAGCCCTTCGAAATTGTAACATATCAGCTGGTCGCGACTGTTGGAAATAATACTGAGAGGGGGGGTGAATCAGTATTATCAAGACAATTATTTTCAATTCTTTCACTGATTTGTATACGCTACTTCAGTTAGATAAACCAGCGTATATACGCAACTTCAGTTAAAGAAAACAACATATAACTTACAGACTTGTAATTTAATTATTCTTCAGATGTTGATTTTAAATCTGTGTGTCAGAACCATATAAACAATAACCAGGAATAAGAAAAAAATAGTGCAGACAGTCACACACCCAAAAACACAAGATATAAGGTGGAAACCCAATGTGGGTGAAAACCACCTGCTGCAATATGTCCCAATCTTCTTTCAATTAGAAATTTCTTTTTACAATGATTTTGTACTGGTGCAGTCTTATACCAGTATGCAGGCTGCTACCTGTAGAAGGCTACAACCTTCTCTCATTCTCCAGGTTCACCTGGAAGGGAGCTACAACCCCCTTAGCTCTTGTACTAGCTGAGGTACTAGTACGCAGGTTGCTACTTGTAGAAGGCTACAACCTTCTCTTTTCTTCCAGGGACCACGTTTCATAATTTTTCAGACTGGATCCATTCATACATCAAGTATGTCTGCAACAATCAATCTCCTTTGTACAACCCAATTTAGAATAAACCAAAACACTTCTCAGAATGCTGTAACCAGAAAACAATAACAGTAACCAGACACCAAATCTGAACCCAGAACACTGAAACAATAAACAGAAGCAGCTAAAGCATATTTCATGAAATGTACACTACTTCACTAAGCATAAATTTGCATACATACGCATTTGTATCAATGCCAACCAGCATATACGTTGTCTTATTTTGCTGAATCTGTGTGTATACGCACCTCTGATGTGTGGAACCTACGTACAGATCTATAATAGACAATTTTCTCTTTTCAAGTATTCAGACATCAATTATACCCAGTTTATCAGATTTATGCGCCAAATACAACAGATCAAAAATCATACAATGATACTACTATTCAAGCCTTAAGGTCTTGATCAATAGAAATTATTCATCTTTAGCGCTCAAGTTCCTCCTTGGATCAGATTCAGCAATGCACCATAAACCAATCACTAGTGTTCTAGATCGTGCTCCACTTAAGATATTCAATCCTTCAATCGATACCCTTGCCAAATGATCTCCTTCCCTTTTTATAGTCTTAGGCTTACACAAACCATGGTCCAAAACCATTGATAACCAATACTAGGGACCCAATACCAGGGTTCAACATTTTATATGCAATACCAAGGATCAAAACCATAGGTTCAAATATGTCAGATTAAATACCATGGACCAAACATAAACTTTCCCACATGTACGCACTTTTCTTTGCATGAAAGTGCATGCATACGCATACGCGCCTTTTGATCGGTGATCCCGCGTATATACGCGACTTTGAGAAGTGTAACCTGCGTATATGAATTTTCTTCCTTCCTAAGAGCTTGAACTGAGATCTGCCGCTTGAATGCATTGCCATCAAGGACAACACTTGTGCCATGTTGCCAAACCTATGTCATAATGCCAACAATCCCCCCCTTTGGACTTGATGGCAACCCTAAGTCACTCAAAGTCATTCTTCCCCTTTGACATCAAGGGCAAAGGGTTATACTCCCCCTGAGTTCATGCTGAATTCTCTGCTCTACTTTGTTGTTATGCTCCCCCTAACTGTAGGCAAGGTATGTAAGAATATGTTTTACAAGAAGATACATAACTTGATACATTATAAATGACCTTCCTACCACCAACGACTCATACATACATCCATCTCCCAATCCAAATGGGGATTGACTCATGTACCCAACCAAGTGGGGATACATCAAGAATTTACATATGATAAAACAAGAACATTACATCATCCATCCCAGGCATAGTGGGGAAACCAAGATAGGCCGTTACATGACCTTGATAAGAAAAGAAATACATGACACAAATACAAAATCTCTACAACAAGACTATGACAACAATTATCATCAGCAGCATTTGTTAATCATCATTTAGATTAGTAACCATGTTCTCCCTATGCACCTGTTCCACCTGAAACCAACAACAAGTTGTGGAAATGATCCAAGATAATGCCAAGAATGCATTATTAGAAGAATATATGCTCCCCCTGAACCTGTGCTAGATGGTCTCTGTCAGACCCAAATCAGATTCTTTTCATCCAGAGCTTGGCCCACATAATGTCTTCAAACCAACATATACACGACTGTATCTTCATAAACTGGCGTATGTAGATGGATACCCCATGTGAAATTCATGTACAACCATTAATCTCTGAAACCTACAAGTTTCAGCAGCAAGATGATGCATCAACTACTCCCAGCTTCTGTTTGAGATATTCAAATGTCTCCCTGGGCAGTGGTTTGGTGAGTATATCAGCAACTTGTTCCTTGGAAGGAACATACTCTAATTTGACCTTTTTTTCAAGCACTTGTTCCCGAAGAAAATGATATTTAATAGGTATGTGCTTGGTCTTTGAATGCATGACAAGATTCTTTGAAATACTAATTGCACTTGTATTATCACAATAAATGGAGATAGGTGGAGTGAAACTAATTTGAAGATCTTGCAATGTTTGCATCATCCAGAGGAGTTATGTGCAACAAGATGCAATAGCTACATATTCTGCTTCAGCTGTAGATAATGCAATGGAAATTTGTTTCTTGCTGAACCATGATACTAATCTAGGACCCATGAAGAATGCACCACCACTAGTGCTTTTCCTATCATCCACGCTACCTGCCCAATCTACATCTATATATGCATGAAGTGTGAGATCTGCATCTTTAGGATACTATAAACCATAGTTTTGAGTCCCTTGAAGATACTTGAAAATTATCTTGATTGCCTATAGATGAGTTTCCTTTGGATTTGCCTGAAACCTTCCAACTATCCCTACTGAATGCATAATGTTTGGTTGGGTACCTGTTAGATAGAGTAGACTGCCAACCATGGATCTATAGGTTGGTTGATGTACAACTGCTAATTCATCATTTGCGCTGAGGCTGCATCATGTTACCATAGGAGTACATATTGGTTTCGAATCCTCCATCCCAAATTTCTTCAAGATCTTCTTGAGATACTTGGTTTGCGATAGAAATATACCGTCTTTGTTTTGTTGAACTTGTAAACCAAGAAAATATGTGAGCTCACCAAGCAGGGACATTTCAAATTCTTTCTGCATCACCAAAGCAAAGCTTTGACTCATGTCTTCTTCATTGCTGCCAAAGATGATATCATCAACATATACAACAAGTATTAGCAATTTTTCATTGTCAATTTTTATATATAGATTGTTGTCTGTTGATCCTTTTGCAAAACCTTGTTGATGAAGATACTCATCCAATCAAAAATACCAAGCCCTTGGAGCTTGTTTAAGGCCATAGAGAGCCTTTTTGAGTCTGCATACAAGATTTGGATCATTTCTAAGGATAAACCCATTTGGTTGCTCAATGTACACTTCTTCATTCAAGTCTCCATTCAGAAAGGCAGATTTTACATCCATCTGAAATACTTTGATCTTCTGGAAGCTAGAGAGAGCAAGGAACATCCTTATAGCCTCAAGTCTGGAAACTGGTGCAAAAATTTCTTCAAAGTCTATGCCTTCTTGTTGCGCATATCCTTTACAAACAAGTCTTGCCTTGTTTCTAACCACTTCTCCATTTTCATTTAGCCTATTTTTGAAAATCCACTTTGTCCCTATGACATTCTTATCTTTTGGTCTAGGAACCAACTCCCAAGTGTTATTCTTTTCTATGTACTCGAGTTCTTCATCCATGGCCTTGACCCAGCATTCATCTTTACAAGAATCTCTTACATTTTGCGGTTTAGTAGAGGAGAGCAATGCTAGATAGCTTGAAGCTTCTGAAATGGTTCTTCTTGTTTGTACACCTGCCTCTTTCTGCCCCAAAATTTGAGATTTCGGATGTTTCTTCTGAGAGTATCTGGATGGAGTCTTTTCTTCTATCCTTATCTGTTCTTCTGGTGCCTCATGGGTTTCTTCTTCATCATGAATTTGATTTGATGTTGACGGATAGTCTTCTCCATCTTCAAATTCTTTAGATTTTACCTGTCTAGGAGTGCTTCCTTCTTCATCAACCACTCCATCGATGCTCTCAACAATTTTGCCAAGTCTTTTATTATAACATTTGTAAGCTTTGTTGTGGGGAGAGTAGCCAAGTAAAATGCCTTCATTTGCTCTAGATTCAAACTTGCCAAGATTTTCATCAGTCCTTTTCATGTAGCATTTGCTTCCAAAATTTTTGAAGTATTTTACCGTGGGAGTCTTACCATCCCAAAGTTCATGAGGAGTCTGAGTGCTGTTTACCCGAATCTTTTTCCTGTTGAGAATAGTAACAGTGGCAAATGCGGCCTCACCCCAGAAGGTTGCAAGAGTTCCAAACTCATCAAGCATAACACGAGCCATTTGTTGAACCGTTCTGTTCATCCTTTCCACTACTCCATTTTGTTGAGGAGTCCTTGCAACGGATAATTCCCTTCTTATACCATGTTCTTCACAAAAATCGAAAAATTCATCTAAGGTAAATTATCCTCCTTGATCAGATCTGAGACATTTGATTTTGCAGTCTGATTCATTTTCAACCAAAGCTTTGAATGACTTGAACTTTTCGAAAGCTTCATCTTTATACTTCATGAACCCTATCCAACACATCCTTGAAAAATCATCAATGAACAATATGAAATATTCTTCTCCTCGAGGTGACCTCTTCCTAGTTGGACCACATATATTGGTGTGGACAAGTTCAAGTGGCTTGCTAGTTGATCCTTCCTTCTCAGGGAAATTAGTTCTGGTTTGCTTACCAAATTGACATGATTTGCATATTGTATTGTCTGGAATTCTGATGTCAGGAATATCATGAACCGCCTGATATTTGCATGCTTTCCTTATCTGGGAGAAGCTAAGATGCCCCAATCTTCTGTGCCATAGCCAATGTTCATCATTCTTGCTTAGATAGCATTGTTGTTCTCCTTCTTTGAATATGTATAAATTATTTGGAGTTCTTGTGCCTTTGATCATTGTTTTTCCTGTGTCAAGCTCACGAACAATACAACCATTTGATTGAAATATTACCTCAGTTCCTTGGTCACACATTTGACTAACTCTCAATAGATTATGCTTTAAGCCATCAACATACATAACATTACTAGCTTTGACCTTCTTTTTCAAATGAGCAGAACCTTTACCTTTTATGAATGCAGGGGTGTTATTTCCAAATGAGACCTTATTTTCCCTTTCTAAGGTAGTATATGACAGAAGTTTTTCTTTATCACCTGTCATATGTTTTGAGCATCCACTGTCAATGTACCATTGATTTTCCTATCCTTCCACATATAAGGCTATCCCACATCTTTCTGGTTCTTTCTTTTTTCATGTTTTGGGATTCAATGAAGCTGGCTCCTTCTTAGTTGTTTGCCAAAACCTGCTCCTGCATTCAGAGTCTTCATGACCGAAGTTGTTACAAATAGAACATTCTATTTCATTTTTAAGAGCAGAGAAGTTATTGTAGGTTCTTTTCATGATCCCAGTCATACTTCTTTGTTTTTGAGCTTCCCTAGTCATGATGGTCTTGTAGGCAACACATTGAGCAGCTTTATGACCAAAGTTATGACAAGAGAAACATTGGCCATTGAAGAAATTCTTGCAATTATCAAACCTACCACCCAATTGATTGTAGTTCCTATTGACTTCCATTCTTGAGCCAAATTGAGAATGATTTACCTGATTGAAGCTTCTGTTCATCCTTGAAGTAGATTGCCCCCGACTTACTTGGTAATCTTTTTTTATTCTTGAAGCAAATGGTCCCTGATTTATCTAGTAGTCTGCATTATGCCTTTGCTGTCGATTGTCAACCTATTCAGTTCTCTGTGCTACATCAAGATAAATTTTGGAGGTGGATGGCTTATGTGCTTGCTTTTGTGCTTAAGACGTTTCTTCAGAATATCCGAGACCTGTTTTGATTAGAGGAGAACGTTGCACTTTGATAGTCTCATCTAAAGTTTCAGATCCTTTAGCAAATATAAGATTAAGAGCTTTTGTTTTCTCAATTTCTTTTCAAAGTCCCACAATTTCACATTCTAACTCTTCATTGTGTTTATCTCTTTCAACAAGTTGGAATTTCAAAGTTCTATAATCATGTTCTTTTCTTCTAAACAAATTTTGAGTTTAGAAATTTCTTCACAAAGATCTTCTTCATTTATAGCATCCAAGAAGTAATCATCTTCAAAAGCCATCAAAAGTCTATTATCATTACCTTGTTCATCTTCATCACTATTTGAAAGTCTATCACTGTCTTCATGAGTATAATAGCTCTTCTTACTTACATTTTGTTTTCTATTCCATCTGACAGGTTCCTTACCTTTGTCTAGTCTATCTTTATGAGGGCACTTTGTAGCATAGTGACCGACTCTTCCACGAGCAAAGCATTTGAAAGGCAGATTATCTCTGAATCTTCTAGTTCCTCATTTAAGGTTCTTGACAAAATTTGATTATTCTTCTTCTTCAGATTTATATCCTGGTTCATTGTAATCTCCTTTTCCTGAGGCTTTGAATGCAACTTCTCTCATGTTTGATGGTCCTCCTTTTCTCATTTCGTAAGCAGTTAGAATTCCATGCAGCTGTGACATGGTAAGGCTCTGTAGATTCTGCTTTTCTTCTATGGCGGAAAATTTTGAGTCAAACTTAGGAGACAAAGATCTTAGAACCTTTTCAAACAAAACAACTTCTTTTATTTCTTCACCCAAGTTTTTCATACAATTTACAATCTCATCTATACGTAGGAAATAGCTAGCCACACTTTCATCGTTATGCATTCTGAGACTTTCATATTGAATTCTAAGAGTTTGTAATTTTGCTCGTTTTACCTATTCATATCCTTCATAGCTCAGAACGATCTTGTCCCATATTTCTTTTGCACTTTTGAGCTGCATCACCTTGACAAATTCTGATTGAGATAGACTTCCTAGTAGAGTATTGACAGCTTCGGAATTTGTTTCATATTGCTTCTTACCAATTGGATCTGTAGGAGTTCCTGATGGAAATGTATATCTTGTTTCCACAATATCCCAAACTTTTGTACCAAGAGATTGAATATAGGCAGCGATTCTTACCTTCCAATAGACGAAGTTGCTCCCATCAAAAATCGGTGGCCTGATAGATGCTTCTTTTTCATAGTTGCTCATGATGATAGATCTTCCTTTAAGCGATCAAGCTTCTGCTGAAGGACCTGCTCTGATACCAATTGTTGGAAATAATACTGAGAGGGGGGGGGGGGGGGGGTGAATCTGTATTATCAAGACAATTCTTTTCAATTCTTTCATTGATTTGTATACGCTACTTCAGTTAGATAAACCAACGTATATACGCAACTTCAGTTAAAGAAAACAACGTATAACTTACAGAATTGTAATTTAATTATTCTTCAGATGTTGATTTTAAATCTGTGTGTCAGAACCATATAAACAATAACTAGGAATAAGAAAAAACAGTGCAGACAGTCACACACCCAAGAACACAAGATATAAGGTGGAAATCCAATGTGGGTGAAAACCACCTGCTGCAATATGTATCTATCTTCTTTCAATCAGAAATTTCTTTTTACAATGATTCTGTACTGGTGCAGTCTTATACCAGTACGCAGACTGCTACCTGTAGAAGGCTACAACCTTCTCCCATTCTCCAGGTTCACCTGGAAGGGAGCTACAAGCCCCTTAGCTCTTGTACTAGCTAAGGTACTAGTATGCAGGCTGCTACCTGCAGAAGGCTACAACCTTCTCTTTTCTTCCAGGGACCACATTTCATAATTTTCAGACTGGATCTATTCACACATCAAGTATGTCTACAACAATCAATCTCCTTTGTACAACCCAATTTAGAATCAACCAAAACACTTCTCAGAATGTTGTAACCAGAAAATAGTAACAGTAACCAGACACCAAATCTGAACCCAGAACACTGCAGCAACAAACAGAAGCAGCTAAAGCATATTTCATGAAATGTATGCTACTTCACTAAGCATAAATCTGCGTACATACGCATCTGGATCAATGCCAACCAACGTATACACTGTCTTATTTTGCTGAATCTACATGTATACGCACCTCTGATGTGTGGAACCTGCGTACAGATCTATAAAAGACAATTTTCTCTTTTCAAGTATCTAGACATCAATTATACCTAGTTTATTAGATTTATGCACCAAATACAACAGATCAAAAATCATACAATGATACTACTATGCAAGCCTTAAGGTCTTGATCAATAGAACTTATTCATCTTTAGTGCTCAAGTTCCTCCTTGGATTAGATTCAGCAATGCACCATAAACCAATCACCAGTGTTCCAGAGCATGCTCCACTTAAGATATTCAATCCTTCAATCAATACCCTTGCCAAATAATCTCCTTCCCTTTTTATAGTCTTAGGCTTACACAAACCATGGTCCAAAACCATTGATAACCAATAGTAGGGACTCAATACTAGGGTTCAACATTTTATATGCAATACCAAGGATCAAAACCATAGGTTCAAATATGTCAGATTAAATACCATGGACCAAACATAAACTTTCCCACATGTACGTGCTTTTCTCTGCATGAAAGTGTGTGCATATGCATACGCGCCTTTTGATCGGTGATCTCGCATATATACGTGAGTTTGAGAAGCGTAACCTGCGTATATGAATTTTCTTCCTTCCTGAGAGCTTGAAATTAGATTTTATGCCTGAATGCATTGCCATCAAGGACAACACTTGTGCCATAGTGCCAAAATTGTGTCATAATTCCAACAACAACCTCTTCTCGGTCTCATTCCACCTCAACCTCATCCACGCCCTTGAAATCCAGTGCACGCCATCCTTGCATTTTGATCGAGGGCCCGTGTTTTAGTCTGAAATCTATAGGTAGGAGTCTGATCCATCATCAGTTCAGAACTTCTATAGGTTCACTCATCGTGGCCTATTGACCTACAGAAATTATAACACAACTGTTGGGAACTCTACATATACTTATGTAATAGGTGGCAATTATTCGTGGCATGCTTCCCTCCTATCTGAAAAATCACACACCATAATTGAGGTGCCATGCTCAGTCCTGCTTGTGCCTCTGGTCTCAATCGCATTGTCTCTCCTCCTACCAGGTAGTTCACGAATACTCGACAATGGTCCTTGTCATGTCCTTGGCCTTTGCACTTTACACACCATACCTCCTCGGTCAACTTCATGTGGATCTGTTGAACTCCCAGGTTAGGATCTTGTATTGGGGTCTCATGCAATCTCATCACAATCTCTAAGGCCTTGGCCTAAGTGGATAGCTTCCACTTTGACAATGTAGTCCTTAGATGCGACATTAGTGACACTACAAACCATGTGTGGTGTTTTTCGTCCATCAAGGTCATGTTAGTTTCTTGAACCATACCCTTCAGTCTCTGATCTAGCTCCTAGGGGGTCTTGCCTGGAATCATTGCGATCTCCTTAAATACAATAATCGACTGTGTCTCTAAATTTGGCATGCTAAGTTCCCTGTTGAGCATGGCTTGGATATCTACAATCCTTGTGCTTGGATATCTACGATCCTTGTGCTTGGATTGTCATTGGAATGCTTAATGTACCACATCATTACACGATCCTGTGAAGCACTGACTAGTGTTGCTTTCTTTATATTGTCATCCATGACTCCCTGTGCTTCCCATATAGCCTTTACCATGAACAAAAACTGGTCCGGGTCTTTGTTCCCTACTCCTTTGAACACTTACAACTTTATCGCGCTCGCCACATTGAACTGTGGTGGTGGCGAAGGTGGTGTGGGCAAAGACGGGGTTGAAGATGGTGAAAATGGTGGTGGTGTAGGTGGGGTTGGTATGGGCAGAATTCGCTGCTTTATCAGACTGATCACACTTCTTGGTGAGACTTTCACAAGCTCTTCCTCACTTTCACATAGACATGAAATCAAAGGGCTAGTTTCTAGCTCTATGCTACCTTCGTTTCTATAGATCCTTCCACTTCACATAGCCCCAAACATCAATTTATTCACATAACCTTCTTTTCACACAGTATCATTTTAATCCAAGTGTTCAAAGATTTAATGTGCTTACCTCACGGTCCCTTGAGGAAGCATTGTTTTGCCTTGCTATAGCTGACTAAAGTATCTACCATGAACTCGGTGATAAATCCTCCTATAATTCGATTGAGCCAATGGTCCATAACGCGCGCGATCTTATCTTCTGATGCTTCCAATCTGTTCACCAACTCTAGAGTCCACACAATCAGTTTGTTGATCCTACACCTTCCTTGACTGTTTACTAGCTTCGCAATCCACTCGTACAACTCAGAGGGGAAGGACGTAAAGAAAATTCATGGATTTTCGTACATAAGTAGAAATTTGACCTATCTTCCTTCGATAGTCATGGATTCCTATTTTCCTGTGCTGCGAACTCGTGAATCTTCCTGTCCAACCACTCTTCAATTCATTTCTTTGTCAGATTCTAGTGATATGACATCAAACATGTCTTATGTAGATCCTGGTCCTGACAATGAACCATTTGTTGGCTTAGTGGGGTTTGAACCAAGTTCAAAGTTGAATTAGCCAAACAAATCTTGGTACTACTAGCCCTTTCAACAATAGCCCACAAAGCGCAGACTAAGGTCTCACCCAAATTAGTATGGGAAGGTGCTAGAACCAGGTTTTTGCACCCTGGAGATGTCTGATGAGTTCAAGTGGTCCGTGGTTTGACCCTTCATGCAAGTTGCTTCACGCACTTTCCCAGCACCTCGCAACCTGATATATTGCCTTCGTGCACCCCTATCAGGTACTGAGCACTGCACTCTGCGTTATTACCCAAGATATTATTAGTATTCCAATGTTAGTTGATTATCTTAGCCTACTTACGTGCTTTAAGTTATACTTAGAAATATAAATCATTCATGCAAGTGAATGCAGTAAATAAACAATATATTTGCCAGCTATATCAAACATGCATTAACCCAAGAACAGATACACAGAACTATGATATAACTTATCTTTATTAATTCCTTCTTTGGTTACAAACTCGACTTCGCCCTGCGCACTCAGCTGCAGGGGTTCGGGCACTTAGCTGTGGACTACTAGGCCTCTATGCACTCAGCTGTAAAGCCTTCTTCTACTCTACGACCCAAGACACACTTCGCACTGTGACTCAATGACTTAGAATTCTCATGCTCATCTTATATTATCTATCTCCCTTTTACACTTAGAGCCTCACTCTATTTATACAATCCCATGGTCCGCGGACCATGGGTAGGTCTATCTAGCCGACATTACATTACAAAACTATGGTGGAAAACCCTATGACTCTATTTTACTATTTGTGCCCCGCATTTGCAATTCGCGGAGCTTTACCATGCCCAACAGTCTCCGCATTTTGTGGTCGCGGAGCGTAAAGTTGTCAAGAGTCATAAAGGGTTGTCTGCCCTTATTTTGTAAAGTGTCAAGTTGGCTGTAAATATCTACCCATGGTATGTGGACCATGGGATTGTATAAAAAGGAGCTAAGTAAGCTTTAAGAAGTTAAGAGATAGTAGCGAAGTGGAGTGGAGAAGTCTAAGTGTTTTTGATTCTTGGCGTAGGTAGGGGCTCTGTAGCTGAGTGCGCAGAGGCCTAGGGTAGAAGTCCACAGCTAAGTACACGAACCCCTGTAGCTGTGTGCGCAGGGTGGTTAGAGTCTATATTGAACTGGAGATATAAATAAAGAGAAGTATTTTGCAATTATTATGTATTTAGTCTCTGTTAATGCTTCTGATTATATTATGTTACGATCTGGGTTCATATTAGAATGTTTATTTGATGCACAAATGTATGTGATTATATTTGTTAATTGAACGCAAGTAAGAATATCAGTTTACACAACGATAACTGTAATTGATTGGTAGAATAAGTAAAACACTTGAGATAACTTGGGAAACTACACAATATATCGTTATAGGAGTGCGAAAGTACCTGAACCATTGGTTAGGGTTGTGTGAAGATCAATCATACACCTTCGTGAAGTTATTGAAGGGTGGGATAGAGGGTAGATCGATAAGCCCTAGGGCATAGCGACCTGTGCGAAGGAAGGGGCTGGGGGTATAAAACAACACCACGACCATCTGAGGGTGTGGAAACTTGGTTCCATCATCCCTCATACTGCTTTAGGTGATACTTTGGTTCACGCTCCACTGGCTGATGCAAATAGGGCTAGTAGTGTAGGGATTTGTTTGGCTAACTAACACTGTACCTGGGTCAAGACCCATAAAGCCAACACTTTTTATTGGATAATAGGTCTTCTCGTAATCAATTCCCTCCACCTAAGAGAACCCTATGGCCACAAGTTTGGCCTTGTGTTTCTCCACACTCCCATATGTTGCTTGCTTTACCTTATAAATCCATATGGAACTCATCACTAACTTGTTTGGTGGTCTTGGGACCACTTCTAAAACTTTTTTTCTAATAATGGAGTCATACTCCTCAACCATGGCATAAACCCATATTGGTTGTTTCACTTCTTCCTCAAATGAGGGTGGCTCAATATCTACACTCTCGCTCATCAGAGCCATGTAACTAGTGTACCGATCTAGTGATCCTTTTTACCTGTGCTGTGATGTGGGTTCTCTCGACATTCTCTTGAGCATCATACATCAATATGTTAGCCTCTTTGGTGCACTTCATTACATCTCTGGAAGTCTCTGCATGAGTGGGTTCTTCCACTCTCTGCTCCTATGCGTGCGGTTGCTCCATATCATCCTTAGGTTCCTCCTTTAGAGATAAAATCTCCTCATTTTCATGTAACTGAAGCTCCCTCACAATGGAACATATCATGGCCTTCTCTTCATCAAACTTCACATCTCTATGAACCACTCTCATTTTTTTGGATGGAAGGTACACCCAATAGTTGTGAGGTGTGTTAGTGTACCCCACAAATATTCCCAACTTAGTTGTTGGCTCTAGTTTTTTCTACACATCGTTGGTAATATGACAATAGAATAATGAACCAAAGATCCTGAAGTGTTCCACATCTGATTTATTACCTGAAAACCATTCTTTTGGTGTACTCATCCCAAGAATTCAATGTGGGCTTCTGTTCTGGAAATAAATAGTTATGTTGCATGCTTCATCCCACAAGTGCAATGGTAGGCCCTGATCATGTAACATCATTCGTGCATCTACCAAAATTCTTACGTTCTTTGTTAGGTCCCTATACTACTAGTGTAGCCCCTTATTGTTATTGTTGTGCCCATGTAGTCCCCATATTTTTATTATTGTACCCCATAGAAGCCCACTATTTTTATTGTTGTGCCCTTACAGTATTATTGTTATGTTGACTTTGATTATATTATGACCCAATAGAATCCTATATATATAAAGGAGGTCTTATAATTTGAATCATCTAAGAATTGTTCATTTATTTAATTTAAAGGAGGTTTCCTCCTTGAAGAGGATAATTTTGAAGTCGTTGATCTATCTCCTTTTTTATCTGGTTACATAAAATTATTCCTTTCATCCACCCCATTCCTTCATGGGTTATGAGGTGTTATTAACTCCCTTTGAGTGCCTTTTGATGCACAAAATTTTTTGAATTAATTTGACCTATAGTCTCCATTGTTATCGCTTCTGAGATATTTAACTTTCCTTCCAGTATATTTCTCGATAAGTGCTTTAAATTCACAAAATTTAGCGAACACTTAATCTTTCTTCTGCATGAAGAAAATCAAGAACTTATAAGAAAAATCATAAACAAATATTACATAATACCTATGCTTGGTTATGGTTGCTATTGATAATGGTCCACACATCTGAGTGAACTCTATCAAGGATCAATTATGCTTGACTGTCTTTGTCATGAAAGGAAACTTTGGTGTACTTCCCCAATGTACACCATTTGCATGTGTCTCTCTACTCTAATTTACCATTGGGAAGTCCTGTAGAAATTTTCTACATGGTATTCAAAGCTCCATGGTGAAAGTAACCTAATCTTCTATGCCACAAGTCACCAATGTCTCGGCTCTACACCTTGTATGATTTTATGCCCAAATCAACGCAGTCTTCTAGATCCAATTTGTAAAGGTTCTTCACTCGAACCCTAATTTTCTTCACCTTTCTTGAGGTTATGTCATGAAGGAAATCCTTTCCCTTTCTAAATATCACATTGTAGCCATGGTCCTCCAACATGGAAACTAAAACCACTTTATTATTCAAACTCGGAACATACATGACATCTTTTAATGTGAGAGGAGAACCAAACTCACTCTGATAGGTAACAACACCGATGTTAGTTACCCTATACCTCCCATCATCTCTCATCTTGATGTGCATCTTGAGGTCCTTCTCCTCTAATTCACTAAAGAACTCTTTGTTTCTCATCATATGGAATGAGGCTGCTGTTGGAAATACTGAGAGGGGGGCTGAATCAATGTTCCTTTTCAATTTTTACTTTTACCAATTAGATCATTTATATTTAGAACACAAAATGAATAATAAGAATAAATGCTTTTATTAATTTCTTTTTCACAATAAATCAAGTACAATGTATAGAGGGCTCCAACCCTAGATTAAGACACTGACCTTCAATCTCCCAGGCTCCAATCTGTTGCTAAGCACCAACTTGGACTTTTGTGAGGCTCCGACCTCTAGGGCATCAACCTTATATTCTCAAGGAACCAATCTTGTGTTTAGAGGCTCCAACCCATAGGGCACCAACCCTTCTCTAGTACAAACTTCAATATGGTTTCTTGAGGACTCTGATCCTTTAGGGCTCCAACCCTATCTTATCCAAGTCACCAACCTTGAGTTTAGGTGAACCAACTCTAAGGACACCAATTGTATATTTTCCAAGCACCAACTTAAACTTTCCAAGGCACCAACCTAGTCAATTTTGAGGCACCAACCCCAAGGGCTCCAACCCTATAGCTTCAATTTGTCAAGGTATGTTTGGTTGTACTTATCAGACAATTATATATTATAGAGCAATGGAACACATAAAATATTACAGAAATATAAACATAGAAAATGCATAAAACAAGAGAGACATAGATATACGTGGTTCACCCAATTTGGGCTACGTCTATGGAGAAATAGCCAGTCCTTCTTTTATTATATTATCCAGCAAACTAAAGAGATACAACCTACAACAGATTTGTTGTAAGTCCCTCTTCGCTCTCAATCTCCTCTCTTTTCCTCACTTAGAATACAGATATACATAGACGCAATACAATTCCCTCACATATAGTGAGGGGTTGCCTTCTAGGGAAAAAAACCCTAAATTAAACATAACTTCTACCATCAGATTATCTTCCTAATGAACAACCCAGATTGACTAGAAATTACTAGACTTTTACAAGGCAATTTTACATCTGTTTTTAGCTTTAGGGGCACTGCCCCCGAACCCCCACCAGGGGACCGCTGGCCCTCGAACCCCCCAGTTGGGGAGGATCAACCAATCCACACCCCCTTGCATGGAGGAGTGTACAATCTTCCTGGGGTATACATTCGGCTAAAATCTTTGAATACAAAAGATAATTAGGCTCCACACCCAATAGTACTTCACAACTCCCAATGTCTTCTTCAATGAGCCCTACCTATCTTCTTCTTCACTATAGTATCCACGTTATGTCATAAATGAAAACCTAGTTTTCTTAGAAGGTATCACTATTGCTCTTCATGTCACCCAAAAAAATCTCCAAGGTTACCTCATTATGGCTTCAATGATGCATTATGGTCTCCAATTAGCTAAATCTTCTCAATAAGATGTCTTCAATAAGTTTTCCCAAGAATTCTTTGAAACAATGAAGGCTTCTCCAAGGTATATTCCAAATCTTCAAGAATACTTCACAAGTCAACAAGCCTTTACTAGTCTTCATAGGTCAACTGGTCTTCACAATTCTTCACAAGTTTTTCATACTTCAAATGTTTCAACTCTAAGGAGGTAGTCTCAAGGAGATTTCTAACACCAATATTAAACCATAAATAGTTCACAAGATTTGTAGTCTTTTATGTCTCTACTACAAAATTTTGTCATTGTAGATTTCAATAGATGCCCAATAGTTTACTTGAAATCTGCTCTAGCTGTGCCAAACAACTCTACCCTCAAATTTTCACCAAAGATGCAAAATCCTCCAGATTTTAAATCCAACCTTGAATAGTATTATCCAAGCCTTCAATCATAGAAGACTATCCACAAATAATTGTCCTTACACAGAAGAATATGAGCCTCTCCATAGGTGGTTGTTTGAGCCTTTCAAGGATAAATGTTCCTCCACAGGTCCACAGGTCTGAGGCTTGAGAGGTGATTGTTCATTGTTTTTCTGATAATAGGTTTGAGTCAATGTTCAACCTTCACACAAGACTGCCTATAAGTGTAAACTGCTACAATATGAGCTTCACAACAGTGTAATAAAGTCTTTACTGTTGACTGTTTGAGCCTTTGCACTAGTCTACTGATCTGAGGCAAAATTTACGACCCTCTGCAATGGTACAGGTCCAAGGTATTTATGTTGAGCCCCCAAACAAATGTGACTTAAATAGTGATCTGGGCTTCTTAATCTAGACCTCTTCTTCACAGGTTTGAGAAAGTGTATGAGACAATTCTTTAATGTTTTATCATTGGTCTGAAGTTTACTATTGATCATAGAAGACTTTCATTTCTGAGCTGCAATGGAGGAAGTTTGTTTAGCCCAACCACACATATTTTAGCCCACAAATATCCTTAACTCTCATCCTTAGCTTTTTGTTTTGTTTCTCTGCCTTGTTTATGAAATCTCCACCAAAAATGGATGCTAGAATGAGGATTCCTAATTGTATATATATAGTGATTTTAGTTAATATCTGAAGGGACACATCTATTTGAAGGAGGCCGAAATAGGAGAGAAGCTCACGTCGCTTACTAACCAAAATTACACCATTAACGTGTAAAATCAATAACTTTCAAACTGCTTGGAGTTTCGGGTTGAGTAATATCTCGTTGGAAAAGAAAACTTATGATCTTCAAGATGGGGTAGGTGTCGCTAAGTAATTTTTCATCTAAGGTAGCAACTTTTTTTTCTAATGTGACTAATTATCTATGGGTGCAGAAATGGAGGCAGGGCATAATGCCTTTGAGTGTACGGCTTCTTCATGGTTTGATTTCTTCATTGATTGTCTTCATAATCATGTCATAGCCTTCTTCAACATAGGATCACCATCATCATGTCCTTGCCTTATTAAACATAGAGTCACTTGTGTAGAGATATTTCATCAATCAAATGCAACATCATTATGTAGTCTTCATCATAAGGACATCAAGCTTCACATCATTGGAGATGTGTCATGTCATCATCAAATTATCGGAGGTAGGACAAGTCATCATGTAGTGTTATCATCAAGATCACTGATATGGTAGTCTTCCATTATGATAATCAAGATACATGATTGACACTTCATTTGTGCCTTGACATCTTAAACAAGAGTTGTAATCATCCTCTCGCATCTTCAAGAATATTTTCCATCTCAACCACTAACATCAACTATTGACATCAGTGACAACCTAGATTAAAAATCTCCCCCTTTGTCATTGATGGAAATATTCTTTCCATTTCAACATTCTCTCCCCCTTTGACATCAAAGGCAAATGGGGTGCCCAAGTACTCCCCCTGTCAAGATGCTCCTTCTCTTTCTGACAATGTGGTCCATGATAAACGTGTTTGAATTTCTTCATGTGATGAACCAACTCCCCCTACCTTTATAAACTCATTTAGCTCAATAAATATTGCTTGATTTGTGATAAAATGGAAGAGATTTTCAACAATAGTCCATTTGATGAGTAAGGAATCATGCTCTTCAATGGAGTTTCTCTTGAGAAATGATCTATAAAAGAATGATTATCAATATAGCTCATCAAGGATTTCATAAGGCCCATGCACATACGGATTATGCAAGAATTCTTAATCATCATAAGCTCCTGCTAACTGTATGCATGGTCTTCCTTTTGGCATAGTCTCCCCATCAAATACTTGGAATATCAAGGATAACTTCATTAGGTCAACAACGTGTTGTTGGCTGGAGTGTTCAAGAGACTTCTGGATTCAATTTTCTTTCTTCTCCATACTTGTGTAACTTTCTTCTTTGGCAAGGTTCTAGCTTGTGTTGGGACCCAAGTCAAGTTACAATCACGTGCCATATGTGCAACTCTATGACACTTGCAGCACTCTATGTTGTTCATGAATAATAATTCATGACTTCTTGCAAAATTTCTTCTCAAAGATTGACGAGGACCATTAAATATGTCTTTGTGATATGCCCTACAATCTTTCGCCATGTACCAAAAGTTTGTACAAGAATAACAATAACCAAGAAATATACTTTGGTACATGGGAGAAGAAGATTTCCTTGATGTACTTTTGAAGTATTTTGCCTTGGGATCTTTTGATGATAATAATTATTCTTGCATCCTTGATACCATCTACATTTATTCTTGGAGTAGGATTTCTTGCAATGTCAACATGACTCTTGCCTTTGCTTGTAGCATCAACATTTCTTTTTTGTCTTCCTCACATCCTTGTTGTTTAAAGCATTATTTTTCCTAGTTGAGGATTCACCTACATACCCAATACCTGATTTATCAAGGGGATACCTTTGATGAATTAGTATGTCATCTAGGGTTTGAGAAATTTTCAAGTTCTTCTTTAGAAAGTCAACTTCATTTTAATGAAAAACAATTTCTTCCTTCATTTTCTTGCATTCTTCATCCTTTCATAGAATGATATCCATTTCTGCTTCGTCAAATTGTATTTCTATGAATTCCAATAATTACATCACCTTCTCAGATCCTTGTACTTATTTCCTTGCTTCTTCTAGTTGAGATCTAAGGGAGGAAACCTCTTCCTTGTGTTGACTAATCTCTGCTTCAAGTTTGTTCAAGCTCTTGTGCCTTTGTTCAAGGTGGCTTGACAAGGTATCTTCCCATTTCTTTGCCTTATCCAATTGATTTTTCATGGATATGACTTCTTCATGATGCTTTCTCTTGTTTGATTAAATTATTACTTAATCTTGGAGAGCTCCTCATCTCTTTATTGTACTTGAATATTGACAAGGTCAACTTCCTTCCTTGTCTTGTCCTGATCACCAACTTGCACTTTCTTCTTAAGTTCTTCATTTTCGTTTTTCAAATTGTTAATCTCTTCTATGGCAGCCATACGTTTAGTGAGGAGATCTTCTCCAAATATTATTCATTCTCTTCATCTTCTAGGTCTTCTGTAGCCTTGATGTTATCACTCTTATCCTTAGCTTCCTTGATGGGATCTGGATTTTCTTCTTGTTTTCCATCATTTTCTTGACTAGAGATCATTGCCAACGCTCCTTTTGAGTGAAGATCATGAAGTTTATCCCATATGCCTTTTTTTGATGAACATTTTTCGAAATTGGCCTTCATAAAATTAGGTAGCCCATTCAAGATTGATTTCATTTCTCTTGTATTATCTTACCTGGATTCACCATCCATCTTGCTATTAGCAATCAATGATTTCCAAGCTTCAATGCCTCGAGTCTTTAATAAATTCCTCATTCTTTCCTCCCATATATCAAAATTTCCATTGAACAATGGAGCCTTCACAAATTGATTGAGTTCAATTTTGTTGGTTGAGGGAGACATATCTTTAGGAGGATTGGAGACTTTCTTCCTTGGCTTCACCATTTTTGTTCTAATGATCAACCTTCAAGCTATTAGGATTTGAGTGAAGGTATTGGACTTGATACCAATTGTTGGAAATACTGAGAGGGGGGGGGGGGGGAATTAATATTCCTTTTCAATTGTTACTTTTACCAGTTAGATCATTTATATTTAGAACACAAAATGAACAATAATAGTAAATTCTTTTACTAATTTCTTTTTCACAATAAATCAAATGTATATAGGGCTCCAACCCTAGATGAAGACACTAATCTTCAATCTCCTAGTCTCCAACATGTTGCCAAGCACTAAATTTTACTTTTGTGAGGCTCTGACCTTTAGGGCATCGACCCTATCTTCTCAAGGCACCAACCTTATGTTTAGAGGCTCGAACCCCTAGGGCACCAACCCTTCTCTGGTACAGGCTTTGATTTGGTTCCTTGAGGACTCTGATCCTCTAGGGCTCCAACCCTATCTTATGCAAGGCACCAAACTTGAGTTTAGGTGCACCAACTCTAAGGACACTAATCTTATATTTTCCAAGCACCAACTTGGACTTTCCAAGGCACCAAACTTGTCAATTTTGAGGCACCAACCCCAAGGGATCCAACCCTATAGCTTCACTTTGTCAAGGTATGTTTGGTTGTACTTCACAGATCCCAATGTCTTCTCAATGAGCCCTACCTATCTTCGTCTTCATGGTATTCTCCACATTATGTCATCAATGACAACCTTGTTTTCTTAGAAGATATCACCACTACACTTCATGTCACCCAAAATTTCCAAGGTTACCTCATTATGGCTTCAATGATGCATTATGGTCTCCAGTTAGCTAAATCTTCTCAATAAGTTGTCTTCAATGATTTTTCCCAAGAATTCTCCAAGATAATGAAGGCTTCTCCAAGGTATATTCCAAATCTTCAAGAATACTTCACAAGTCAACAAGCCTTTACTAGTCTTCATAGGTCAACAGGACCTCTTCACAAGTCTTCACAAGTTTTTCATACTTCAAATGTTTCAGGTCTAAGGAGGTAGTCTCAAGGAGATTTTAAACACCAATATTAAACCATAGATAACTCCTAAGATTTGTAGTGTTTTAGGCCTCTACTTCACAATTTTTTCACTGTATATTCAATAGATGCCCAATAGTTTACTTGAAATCTGCTCTAGTTGTGCCAAAAATATTTTCCCTCAAATTTTCACCAAAGATGCAATATGCTCCATATGTTAACTCGGAGCTTGAATAATATTATCCAAGCCTTCAATCGCAGAAGACTATCCGCAGATAATTTTCCTTACACAGAAGAAGATGAGCCTCTCCACAGGTGGTTGTCTGAGCCTTTCAAGGATAAATGTGCCTCCACAGGTCCATAGGTCCGAGGCATGAGAGGTGATTGTTCATTGTTTTTTTACAATAGGTTTGAGTCAATGTTCACCCTTCAAAAAAGACTGCCTACAAGTGTAAACTGATGCAATATGAGCTTCACAATAGTGTAACAAAGTCTTTACTATTGATTGTCGAGCCTCTGCACTAGGCTACTGATTTGAGGCAAAAATTCCGACCCTCTACAATGCTACAGGTCCAAGGTATTTATGTTGAGACCCCAAACAAATGTGACTTGAACAACGATCCGAGCTTCTCAGTCTGGACGTCTTATTCACAGGTCTGAGAAAATATATGAGACAGTTCTTTAATGTTTTATCACTAGTCTAAAGTTTAGTATTGATCACAGAAGACTTTCCTTTCTGAGCTGCAACAGAGGAAGTTTATTTAGCCCAACCACAGATATTTTAGCCCACAAATATCCTTAACTTGGTTTCAGAGCACTAGTGATGCTATCTTGAAGAAGGCAAGGATATGATGATGGTGATCCTATGTTTAAAAAGGCTAGGACATGAATATGAAGACAATCAACGAAGAAATCTAACCATGAAGAAGCCCTACACTCAAAGGCATTACACCCTACCTCCATTTCTGCACTCATAAATAATAAATCACATTAAAAAATATTTTTTGCTACCTTAGATGCAAAATTCCTTAATGACACCTACACCACCTTGAAGAGCACAATTTTTCCTTTCCAACGAGCTATTCTTCACCCTAAAACTCCAAGCAGTTTGAATAATAGCTCATTGGAAAGGAAAAAATATTCTCTTCAAGATGGTGTAGTTGTCATTAAGGAATTTTGCATCTAAGGAAGAAAAAAATATTTTTTAATGTGACTAGTTATTTATGAGTGTAGAAATGGAGGCAGAACATAATTCCTTTTAAGTGTATGGCTTCTTCATGGTTTCATTTCTTTGTTGATTGTCTTATGATGAAGACTACATAATGATGTTGCATTTGATTGATGAAATATCTCTACACTGGTGACCCTATGTTGAAGAAGGCAAGGATATGATGATGGTGATCCTACGTTGAAGAAGGCTAGGACATGATTAAGAAGACAATCAATGAAGAAATAAAATGATGAAGAATCCCTACACTCAAAGTCATTATGCCCTCCCTCCATTTATGCACTCAAATAATTAGTCACATTAAAAAATATTTTTTGCTACATTAGAGAAAAAATTCCTTAATGACACCTACACCATATTGAACAACATAATTTTTCGTTTCCAACGAGCTATTACTCAACCCAAAACTCCAAGCGCTTTGAATAATAGCTCGTTGAAAAGGAAAAATTATGATTTTCAAGGTGGTGTAGGTGTCATTAACGAATTTTGCCTCTAGGGTAGCAAAAAATATATTTTAATGTGATTGATTATTTATGAGTGCAGAAATGGAGGTAGGGCATAATGCCTTTGAGTGTAGGGCTTCTTCATGATTTGATTTCTTCATTGATTGTCTTCATAATCATTTCCTAGCCTTCTTCAACATGGGATTACCATCATCATATCCTTGCCCTCTTCAACATAGGGCCAAGTACATAGATATTTCATCAATCAAATGCAACATCATTATGTAGTCTTCATCATAAGGACATCAAGTTTCACATCATTAGAGATTTGTCATGTCATCATCAAATTATCAGAGGTATGACATGTCATCATGTAGTGTTATCATCAAGATCATTGATATGGCAGTATTCCATTATGGTCATAAAGATACATGATTGACACTTCATTTGTGTCTTGACATCTTAAACAAGAGTTGTAATCATCCTCTAGCATCTTCAAGAATTTTTTCCATCCCGACCATTAACATCAATGATTGACATCAACTATTGACATCAATGACAACCTAGATTAACAACTCCACTATCCAGGTACCCCACACTACCCATCACTGATGTCACCATGCAAGAGATGAGGGTAAAATCTAGTTCAAATTATGAAGCAAGAGCTTCACTTGTGGCTCGTCCTGAGGGCTTCTTACTATCCTTCTTGTGTGGACACTTTGTGGCATAGTGTCCCAATTTGTGAAAATGAAAACATTTTTATCTTCAACATTTCCTTCTCCTTTCTGTCCTGACTGGATTCTAATTTAGAATGGGATAACTTCCCCTTCCCTTTATTTGCCTTTCCAACTAAGGCACAGTTCTCCTCATCATAATGTTTGGATGAGGATCCATCTCTGGTGCGATTGGTATCTTGTCCCTCCCATTCTTGGTAGTTGTGCAAGCTCTTGGGAAGTCCTATAAGTGCTAGGCTCACCAGATCTTATTCAACAACTATAACACTGACCCTTCCAAGCTCATCTTGACATTGGGTGAACTTGGTCAAGTGCTTCAATATTGTGTTGCCTTATCCATCTTGATCTTTCTGATATTTTCCTTCACTGCTAGCTTCCTTTGGTCATTGTTGTTTTGAAACAGGTTTATCAAGGCCTTTCACATTGCAAATGGAGTTTCCTTACTATAGATATTTGAGACAATATGATATCGAGCTCCTTCTAGGATAATCCTTCTTATCTTTTCCACACATTTTCTCCACTCTGCCAGATCCTGAGCATCATTTGCCTTAGGAATATCTTTGTCTAATATTTCCTTAAGGCCATTGTCTTCCAACACTACCTCCATCCTATCCTTCCAAGAAATATAGTTCGAACTATGCTCAAGGGCATATTCGAGTCTCAATCCATAGGACGACATCCTGCTAGCTCGAAAGTATGATACTGTAAATTCGATTTCTCCTACAAAAGGGAAACTCATATTCTCCTCTTCTATATTGATTTTTACTCTTATACTCTTTTTACTCTTATACCTGGAAAATTACCTTTGATTTTTTTGTTAATTATGGTGTTTGTGACATGCATGTTGGAAATCCCACTATTTGTGGAGTAATTTGAAGGAATTTTGTGGCACACAGGATATGACATTATAGATGTTCAATGCTAACTCAACCTGTTGTGTGTCGTCCTGCTAACGTGTTGTTTACAAGACTAGCTTTAGCCGAAGAATATTCCAAGGAATCTAACTACCATTACTCTAGATAGAACCATGAGTTTCATAGGAGCTACAAGTTAAAGAAATGGATAGGTCGTGTGGGAATTTAACACTAGGTCTCCACTAAGTCAGGTCGAAGTCGTGAACCAAACAAAAGAAGTGGAGATAGAGATCATTGTCGTGCTGATAGAGGGAGGGGATGTAGAAGTGGGTCTCATTATGAGGCGGAGACAAGAGTAACATACAAAGCCTTGTCCTTGTCAAAAAAATGGGTTAGAATGGAAGAATGGGAGGACATGATGAATTCGGTCTCTAAACCAAGCAAGGAAGAGTTAGTTCAAGATTGGGGAGACATTGTTATTGACTCGGGATACACTAGAGGGTGAATAAATATTTTTACACAGAGATTTCTTCTATACTAGCAAATGAAGACCCTGATGGTAAAAGTAATGACAATAGAACTAGAAGAGCCAAGGTCGTCTCAAGGAGAAATAACTTTGCTTCCACAAGACATGTAGTAGATGAAATTTGGCCTGAATTAAGTGGTAGGGTGATTGGAAAGAATTGAGACTCACATTCCATGTATTCCTCTGTTGGCCCAGTGGGGATCCACTGCAAAGGATCCATCCCTAGTAGGATCATCTAATGATTATCACTCTTTATTTTTAGTTTGCAGCCTCTTCGCATTGTCTAGTTAGTGTTAGAGATCAGCAACACATTGTCGTGTTTTTAACATTATTAGACTTGATCTTAACCTTTAAATTTTGGTCAAGATATGACTCTACCAGATGGTCAACAGACCTGGTTTCCCCTAGCCAAGTTGAGTCCATATTTTCCTTTCTTGAACTTGCATGTACAATCTTCCTTTTGAAAAGAAATAGAAGGATCCAATACCAACTTACAAAAAACAAATAATGCAATAATTCAAAAGTAATAAGGCATAAAATTTTAGTGATAATATTGTACTCGTAGTCTAGTTAATAAAATAAATAGACTTTTTCAATGCATTTTTTCTTCTTAATTTAAACCAAGATATGGTAGAAATTTTTAAGAACTAGAGTTTAAGTTGTTTAATATGTAGAAATTGAGTGTCCCAAGGGTTTTAGGGTGTTGAATCCTTTTATTCATTCAAAAATGTATTTTAAACAACAAAAAATCACAATCTTGATTGAAATTATGTAGTTAGATTTTAGTGAAAAAAAAAATTATTTATCCTTAATAAATAATTATAGTGAATAATTATTCAATATATTAATTGAAAAAACACACAAATTAATATAATCCATTTATTAAACTATATGGAATAAAAAATAACGAAATACACATATTTCAAAATACATATTAAAATGTCATGAAAAAAATTCTCAATAGTAACTTGGTGTCCATCCTTTATTTAATTGGATGTGATTCTTGTGTTTGTATATGTAGATTAACACTATTATAATATTAATATATATGAAATGTTAAGATATATAGAATGCATTAAAACCAAAAACATATAATAAAATGTAAAGTTATTAAGAACATAAAACATTAAAATAAAAAAATTTAATAATGTTCCAAGTAGAAGATATATTTAAATGTTGGATTAATTTTAGAAATCAATTATGTTTTTTGATTTGAATAATATGAAAATATGGAAGAAGCATGAGTAAATTATTGAAAATGATATATAGAAAAATTTGAATTATTATATATATATAATTATATATATATATGAATGATCACTTTTATATTATAAATCATACTTGAAAATTTTCAATCAATTAAACTAATTTCAAATATAGATTAAGGTTTATCTACAATTTTCATGTTATGGTAGATGATTGAAATGATTGGAATCAATTTAGAGGGATTTACTATTTATTAAAATAAATCAACTTTCTTAATATGTAAACATTTGTTCAAGCTTTACTTTCTAAAATTACATTTCCACTTTAAAAAAATTGATACCTTTCAAAATATAAAATTAAAATAAAGATATATTCAATTAAATTAAAATATCATTTATTTGATATTTTTACTCATAAAAATAAATAACGTTTAATAATTAAAAATATTTATAATAATAAATTTAATAAATTTCAAATCATAAAATAAAATAATTTGGTGAAAATCTCCTGATCAGGATGCAATTTGATGTCAGAGAGGCCAGGCTGGGATGGGATATGGGTAGTACGAAGGCCATAATGACCATCGCCCCCCACAATCTTTAGTCATGGGGTATGGTGTCCTTCGGTATGAATGCATGGATGGTGAATGGGCAAGGTGGCGGAGGAAGGAATAAGGAAGGGTGGCAAAGAAGGTTTAGACATTCGACGTGCATAGTAGGAGAGAGCATCTATGGAGATAGGAGGTGACTTAAAGCTGTGGAGGGGCGAAGGCAAGCAAGGAACCTTGGCTGTGGAAAAGCAATATATTCCCGGTATGTAATTTGGCACTGCTCCTGTATTGATTCCATGATCTGGATGGGGTTCTGCTGGGTGAAATGGAGGGGCAAGCTACTGGCGGAATGGGGAGTAGCTTTGTATGGTGTGCATTAGGGGTGGAAAGGGTATGCCATAGCCTGGTTATGCTTGTTTATTCTATCCCAGTCGAACTAGAACCTTGGTTGCGGAATTGGAAAATGTGGGCTAAGAAGATACGCGGGCCTATATTTAGTTTCTCAGGCCAAGGGAATAAGGGATAGTGGGCTTGCCATTCCTGGGGGGCTGGGTGATGAAGAGAGAGGCATGAAAGAGCTGAGCAGAGGGGGATGGTAATTCATCCATGACAGTAGGATGTAGAGAAACCCTTGGGAAACCAGGAATCTACATGGAATTGAGGGCAAAGCTAGGGATCCTGGGCGGCAATCTGGGCAGAGGGGCAAGCAAATCCATGGTTTGCATTTTCTAGCTAAGGGTGCACAAAGCAAGTATAACTACAAGCGTCTTGCCAGGCTCTAAACTGACCTATGGGCTTAGTTCCAGATGTAGCAGGATACCTGATATTTGAACCATAGCAAGGGGGAAGGGTACTATGAGGAGCTCTAGGAGAAGAATCTGAACCCCACTTCCCTTGGTCACCTACGGGCTTTGGGCTACCTTAACTCTCAGGCAGAGAAGTATGGAAGAGGGGCATTGTATGAATGAAAAAGATGGGATGCTGAGAAAGGTTTGATGAACCTAACTTCGTTTCGATGTTAGCAGGGCTCCACTGCATAGGTTATGGCTCAAGTAGCGAGAGGACATGGGTGGGGTAGGAGAGGCCCAACCCCCTAGACAGACAAGGGACCAAGTGCATCCAAAGCTTGCAGGGGTCATAAGCCTGTCGAGAAACTCATATTAGAGGCAACAACAACATACCAAGATGGGATGGAAGCAGGAATTTGGAAGCTAATCGAAGATTGGGAAGTCGAGATTAAGCAGGAAAGTGAATCGAAAGAAGAGATCGATAATTGGAGGTTACTGGTTTGAGATCCAGGAAATACCCGTGGGAGAATTACTTAGTTTAAACACACCCTTTATCTGTATTTCCTAATGAAAAGTATTCTTGGAAAAGCGATGGAACAAATCTCTGTGGGGATGGTGGTTACATTGCAGGGCTTGCTAAACTATAAAAAAGATATGGAGAAAATCCTCTTCCAATTGCACAAATAGGATATCAAGATGTATCGAATTGACCACCACATCCCTTGCATTCTAGAGTTGTATGGAATACCAGGGGCGACTGCTGAAGATACTTCTCCTGTTTCTTTTGTCTCGGATGAGCAGAAAGAGTAGAAAGACTAGACTCCCCATGCATATTTTTTGTTTATGCGGTTAGCTTTTAATTTTCCTATTGCATATGCTAGTTTTTACAGTTATGTAGTATCTGGACATGAGATCGAGACTTATCTAGCTTGGATAGAAAGACTAAAACAATTATGTGTTTGGATGACTTATAATGCTGATTGGTGGCCAACAGACTTGGTTTCCCCTTGGGACAAGTTGAGACCACCTGGTCAACCTGTGTAGTGTAAATTTGCCTAATATATAATACAAAATGGATGGACCTTCCAAGCTTAACAAAACAAAAAAAATAAAATTGGTGAAAATAAAATAAGAATAACAAAATAAAAATCAAGTTTGATCCATCTTAACTCCAGATGTACCAAGCACCAAGATGAATTAAATCCTCCATCTTAAGTTACATACTTAACGGCTCAATATTTGCAATATAATTATTTTTATTTATTTATTTATGATTTTGATAATTACGTCATAGGGCATTCCTTTGGGAAAAATCCTCTAGCCTACCACTCTATACTGTTGGGCACCATTCGATCAATTGTTAGATGATTGAAAGATTTTCGGCCATTGGATCCCATCATCGGTCAACCACCTTCAACCGCATGAACTGTGAGCCAATCCCTTTATTTCCACTACCTTCCTTCCACCACACTAAAATTATGATTGTGAGAGATTCCTACTCTTAGTGGAAGATATTTTGGGGTTTTATGGTTTTTAATTCAAGTTATGTGGTTTTTTCTTTCCATCAATGGAGGTGAGGGTGCTATCAAGAATTGGGTTGGCGGTTGTGGCAGTGATGGGCCGAAACCTAGCCCCCAACATCATAGAGAAAGGGTTCCTGTTCTCTAATCGCACAACAAATCACGACACCCTGAAGCAGTGGCCAACGTAGGTCGCTGAGAAGGGTTTGGAGGAGCACACTCAATTTGTTGTCTCAAATGGAAAAATACATGGAAAAAGTGGATGTGGTTATAAGGATTATTACCAAGTTTCAATCTCACTTCCCTTAGACATCACTCATGTATTATCATCCAATGTCCAAAAATAACACTTGTAAGCCTAAAAATGAGGAAGAATGTCCTTCCTCTGGAGAACGATTGATGGCTACATGTTGCACTTGGAAACTTCTTGCATCTCGCGTCAATGTCGCGTTTGATATCTTTGTATCATTATTTAGGTTGCAATTTCTTATTCTCCTTCTTCAAGGAATACAATGAGATGTGAATTGTCCCCTTACTCTAGGCCTTAATTTATTATTCATTGATTCTTTTTAACATTTAATCATGTCATAAAACCCATGACATTTTGTAGTATATGTTCTATGTTTAAATGTATTCTTCTTATCCATTTCATTGAATTGAATATATTAAATATTGGACAATGTTGAACTATTGCAGCACTTAAGCAATGGATTTTGATACCTTAAATATTTTTCAATCCATATGATACTTCTAACTCGATATTTTTTCTCTCATAGTGAATCATTTTCCAATTCATTTCCAAAATTTATTGGAAAAAAAATCGTTCTGTGAGTTTCAATAACTAAATTACCCTAGATAAAACTCTTCACATTGATGGCAAGTTTTCACATTTATCACTACATCTCTGTATCATGAATCGCTGCTCGTAGCAGATTTCCACACCTGCAATAATTTTCAATCCATGTTTTTTTTCTCGTTTTTCCATTTATAAGAAAAAGGTGGAATGGTGTTCTAAGAAACAAATATCAATGGATTTCGCTTAATGGCTAATGATCTGAAATCCAAATTGTGAAAATGAAATTAAGAAAATGATTTTGTGTTAACAGAGTGCATCATTTTCCAATGTTTGTTTTATAATTTACATTCATTGTTTTGGCATAGGTCGCAAAGTGGCTAATATTTAAGTTGGATGAATGTTCGATATAATTTCTCATACACTTCTGGTAAAAATTTCATGGTACCTATTGTAAATAATGTTGAAATTTTATCATTACCAAAATTTTTGGAAAACAATCCCTATGTGAGTTGTAGTAACTGAATTACCCAAGATAAAACTCTTCACATTGACTATAAGATTTCACATTTATCATTGCATCTCTATACCATGAATCTATGCACTATTTCATGCCTATATTCCTTGCAATCAATGTAGACAAGAGGGCTAACCATGAAAAAAAAAGATACAAAGAACAGTGCTTAAAACGAAGTTATATGTGGAAAATTCAAACATGATGTAATGAAAGATTAAATCAAAGAAGATAAGACAACCATACTACTAATCTAGGAGATTAAATTAGCTAAGTGAGAAGCTCTTGAACCAGGAAACACAAATCAGAGAGAAATTACAGGATTAGTAGTTAGCTCTAGAGGAGAATCTAAACATAGTTACCAATCAAACGAGAAAATTACCTAGTACCCATTTTTTTGAGGTAGCAAAGAATCACTCGATTTTGAAAAATGGTGATTTAGAATACACCTTTTTTTGGAGCATATTTTTGGCACTTTAAATTTTTTTATGTATCAAGTGTGAACCATTTTTTTAAATGTTAGTGATTTTCTTGCTGATTTTGAAAAGTGTCGATACAATATCAACACATTTTTTTAGAGGGCTTAGTTTTGACACTTCAAATTTTTTTATGTATCAAGTGTGAACATTTTTCTTTTGTTAGTGATTTTCATCTTGATTTTGAGAAGTGTGATGAGTATCAACCCTTTTTGTTTAGAGGGATTATTTTTTACACTTTAAATTTTCTAATGTATTAAGTGTGGATATTTTTTTTTCAATGTCGGTGATTTTCATGTTGTTAATAACATCAAACAAAAAAAAAACATTAAAAATCAATACTAATATATATATATATATATATAGAGAGAGAGAGAGAGGAGAGAGAGTAGAGAGAGAGAGAGAGAGATATAACCCTATAAAAATGAAAAATAACCAAATTAACTTGTAAAATAAGAAATGAATAAAAATACATAAAAATGGAAATCTTTTGAAAAAAAATTTAAAAACACAAATTTAACACACCCCCCCCCCCAAAAAAAAAAAATATGGATTGATGGGAAGGAGGGTGAACAACGAACAATGAAAGAATAGCTAGGGTTGCAGGTTTCTGAGCACCATGGAGGCGCGCAAAGGGGTGAGCTCCACTCCCTCCTACAGGTAGGCAGTGGCCAACAGAGGTAAGAAACCTTTAGAATCTGTCAGAGGGAATTCAGGAGAACAGAATAAGAATCTGGAAGAGGATCAAGACTTTACCAAACCAAGAGAGGACAACAGCATGAAAGACAATGAGGAAGAAGACAAAAAACAGGGAGCAGACTTCGGTTCTGGTCTGGGTAAGACTTTACTCCCTACCTCTTGATTACTGGCAAATAGAATCACTAGCTTCCATAGGAAATAAACTAGGGCATTTTGTTAAAGCCTCTAAGGCCGCTAGAAGGGGAAAATAAACCTCCTTCGCAAGAATATGTGTCGAGATGGACCTATCAGGAGCTCTACCAAATGAGGTCATCTTGGAAGTTTTTGATGAAGAATGGGTGCAAACAGTAGATTATGAACATGTTCCCTTTAGATGTCACAGGTGTCATGAGCATGGGAACCTTTTTAGAGACTACCCTCTCAGCAAAATAGAGAACAGAAGTAAAGAAACCACAATGAAAGACACTAAAAGCTTTCACAAAGTGGGACATAGAGGAAAAGGGGGAAAAACGGGGCCAAAACAAAAACAAATAGAAAATCAACAGGCCAATCTAAACAGGTTCCAAGTTCTTGAAGAAGAGGAAGGAATATCAAACAAATATTAGGTAATGGAAGGAAGCTCAGGGGCCAAGGAGAAAGAAGAAGATAGGAACAAGCACAGTATGCTACCAAACATAAAGAAATAATGTTGAATGATGAAGAATAGGTGATGGATCAAGATATGACTAAGAGTGAGATGGAAACTGATGATCAGGAACTACAGGAGATTCTGGACAGAGAAAACCTAGATATGGAAGGATTCTTGAAACAGGTAACCATGGGAGGGGTAGACTCATTACCTCAAGAAGAGTTCAATAGAGTAAAACAACAGTTCCTGTGGAAAACTCAGGACAAAGGGATGGAAAATAAAAACAACAATGAAAGGTCGAGCAACGAAGGAGTGAAAACTATGAAAACCACACCAGGATTAGCTCCCAGATACCCAGGAAAGAAAAGAGGCAGGAAAAATTAGAACAAACTACTGATGGAATGTGGAAAGCTAGTGATTGATTCAGGTAAGATGAAAGAGATATCCAACTACTCCTTTACAAATCTTTAATAATTAAGTTCACATCTTGGAATATTAGAGGTTTAGGTAATAAAAGGAAACAAAGATTACTTAGTAATAGAATGAAACAAGAAACTCCGGATATGATCTTTATCCAGGAAACTAAATGTTCCATTCAAAAAATCAAAGAAATTAATAGTAAATGGCTCAATAGATTTGAGTTTCCAGAAGTTAAAGCAGATAATACAACTGGAGGAATACTCACTCTTTGGAACCCCGAAAAGATTGGCATAATAGATGTTGAGGCATCTAGGAATTATTTATCAGTGGTTATATAGCCTGTGGGAGACAGCGAGACTTATTTGGTCACGAATGTCTATGGTCCGCAAAGATTGGATGATAAACTCAAATTTTTAGATTCTCTTGTACATCTCAGAGATAAACATGCAGGAATTCCTTGGATAATGGGGGGGGACTTCAACATGATCAAATCACTTTCGGAAAAAAAAAGGGGGAACAAGAACTTTAAATAAAGATTCTACAACATTTCTAACTTTCATAGATAACTTGAAGCTAGTTGACATTGATATGAATAATGGCCTCTTTACTTGGAACAACAAGAGAGGAGGGGAGTCACAGGTAGCCTCAAAATTAGATAGATTCATAATTTCAGAGGACCTTATGCTCACAGACAAGGAAATGACAGTGAGAATTCTCCCCTTTGGTGGATCGGACCATTGGCCTGTACAACTGGAGGTACAGGGCATAGGCACCCCCAGGAACAGGCCTTTCAGGTTTGAGATTATTTGGCTTACCCACCCCAATTTCATTAGTAACATAGCAAGATGGTGGAAAGAGGATCTACACATTCAGGGAGCAAGAATGTTCCTGCTTCACAAAAGACTAAAACACATCAAGCATAGACTCAAATACTGGAACAAGAAGGAATTTGGAAATATTTTTGCAGCAAAAAAAGAGGTTGAAGATAAGATGAAAACACTCAATCAAACTCTTATTACAGAGGGCTTTGACAGAGTCAGAGATGAACAAATCACCAAAATTCATCAAGAATGGGAAAACTTATGCAAACAAGAAGAAATATATTGGAGACAAAAATCTAGAGTTCAATGGCTAAAAGAAGTGGAATGGAACACCAAATTTTTCCACAGATCCACCATGGCGAACAGATCTCATAATGGGATCTCTTCAATCAAGGATGGGAGAGGTCATCTGTGCAATTCCCATGAAACAATAGAATCTGTGTTAGTCCAGCACTTTCAAGGTATAGTAAAGGAGACCACTGCAGACAGAGAACACTTTATCAGGGACTTAACAAGGCATATACCCATGCTAATATCTAGAGAGGATAATTTCAATCTCAGCAAGCCAGTGACTAAATAAGAGGTCAATGAAACAGTTATGGAAATGCAAAATGGCAAAGCGCGAAGCCCTGATGGTTTCAATGTGGATTTCTTCAAAGCCTGTTGGAACATTTTTAAACAAGATATTATGAATATGGTGGAGGATTCCAAGATGAATAGAACCATTCTGAAGGTGCTCAATACTTCCTTCATCTCCTTGATCCCCAAACAGGATAATGCCCAGACTCTAGATAGGTTTAGGCCCATAGCTTTGTGCAATGTGGTGTATAAAATTATATCCAAAGTTGTCGCAAATAGAATCAAACCCCTTCTCCCTACTCTTGTGCCAGTGGAGCAATCAAGATATGTGGAGGGTAGACAGATTCTCAATAATATCATTCCAGTGCATGCAGTGGTGTATTCATTGTTAAGAAATAAGAAGGCGGGAATGATTATGCAATTGGATCTTGCCTAAGATTATGATAAGCTGAATTGGACCTATATTAGGAAGGTCCTTCTTGCCTTTGGCTTTGATCATAATTTGGTAAGATGGGTTATGGCACTGGTCACTTCTTCTAGCTTTTCAATATTTGTCAATGGTTCTCTTCCAAGACCTTTACTCCCTCAAGAGGTCTCAGACAGGGAGACCCACTCTCTCCCTTTCTCTTTATCCTCATGATGGAAGGACTTGGGAGATCTATCAAGCATGTGAAAGAAAGGGGTTATATCAAGGGTATCCAACTTTCTGAAAATGGACAAGCTTTGTCCCATCAACAATTTGTTGATGATACTATGCTATAGGGAGTCCCCACGGTAAAAGAAGCTCTTGCTTATAAGCAAATCCTACGGGACTTCACAATGGCCACGGGTATGGAGGTAAATCTACCAAGATTTTTCTTTAATGCTAATATTGTTGTTCAGAGAAACATCTCTAGAATTCTAGGCTTTCAAAGGGAGGTCCTTCCTTCCAAGTACCTGGGAGTTCCTTTTACTGATAAAACTTTGCACAAAAACATATGGGAGCCGATAATAAAAAAGATGCAGGATAAAATCAGAAAATGGATTGCTAGATATTTAAACTTGGTAGGATGGTTGGTGCTTACAAAAGTTGTTTTGCAATCTATCCCCATTTTTATGCTTTCAACACTTCCAGCTCCAAAGGGGGTTTTACAACAATTGAGAACTATTCAAAGAGACTTTCTTTGGGGTAAGGGGGAGGAGAGAAAGAAATGGGCCTTGATTGCCTGGGATAAACTTTGCAAACTGAAATCCCATGGAGGCCTTGGACTAGATGATCCAGATGAACTCAACAAGGTTTTAGGGGCAACATTATGGTGTCATTGGGTAAAGGATCCAAAGGCTCTGTGGGCTCGTGTATGGAAAGAAAAATATGACAACACTTGGAAAGAGAAAGATCACATAAGAATGACGAAAATCATAAAAGGATCCCACATTTGGAATAAGGCCTGGGAGAATAGAGAATTAGTGCAAAAAAACAATTTCTGGGAAATCAGAGAAGGGGACCTTACTCTGTTCTGGGAGGACAGATGGCAACAAGAACCGACACTGTTAAGACAGGACTTGTTGGACCTAAAGAAAGAAACAAATACCAAAGGGCCTTTCAGGGTTAAATATTTTTGGGAACACCCCACACTAGAAGGAAAATGGAGAACCTGGAAGAATATAATTTGGGGCTGACAACCCCTTAAAGGCAAAAACAGAAGAATTAATGCAAATTTTGGAACAAAGGAAGATTCTAGTTTCAGAGGGGCATGACCAACTCAGATGGGACAACAATAAAAAAGGCACCTTCAATATTAAGGAAGCAAAGAAGGTATTCCTTGAGCTGGACTCCAAAGTTCTAGATAGGGTTTGGTAGAACCTTTGGAAGCATCAAGGTTGGATGAAAATCAAACTCTTCATGTGGTTGGTTCATCGCAAGAAAATTCTAACTTGGGAAAATATTAGGAAGAGGGGTGTTCTAGGACCTTCTAGATGCCAGCTCTGTGAAGCCAAAGAGGAAACAATGGAGCACCTTCTCAATGAATGTACCTTTACCTCTAGGTTGTGGGACTATTTTGCTACAATTTTCCAACAAATGGGTAGGGACAAAGAAAGCATTATCAACACCCTAAATAACTAGAGATGAAACTTTTCTGAGTATGAGGTTCTCTGCTTGGCTTGGTTTTTGAGTCTAGGCTTCATAATTTGGAATGTTTGGAAAGAAAGGAACAATAGAATCTTCAAAAATATTCACAGCACCACCCAACACATTTTTGAGAATATTTTAAGATAGCTCAAGGAGACGGTCGACACCCTTGTGCGCAACTCCCCCAAAAATCCACCTTCAGAAAAGGAGAAGCAGATACTTTGTCAACTGAATATGTAGGGACTTATACCACAGGGAATGGATAGGAAGGTTATGAATCTGCCCAATAAGCCAGATTATTGGCATCCTCCCCCTCAGGGTTTTCTAAAATTCAACATAGACAGGGCCTCTAAGGGCAACCCAAGTCTTGCTGGTTTCGAAGGAGTGTTATGAGATGATAGTGATTGCATTCTTTTAATTTTCCATTTCCATCTGGGAAGAGCTACAAACAATATGGTTGAATTAATGGCGCTTGAACAATGTCTAGATTTCCTGAAGCAAGACAATCTCCAAAACATTATTATTGAAGCCGATTTTGAGCTGATCATGAACTTGGTTAAAAGAATTTGCTATGGCATAGAGCCAGAAAAATTCTCAAGCCATTGGAGGCTGATACAGGTCTTTCAAAGGATTCAATTTCACATCCTAGACTTATGCACAGTGAGTTTCACTCATGTGTGGAGGACGGCCAAGAAACTGGCAGACATTTTGGCCAATCAGGGAGTGGCTTGCACTAAAAATAGAGTCAAATTGATCTGGTGAGATATGCCACATAACAGCTTAAGGGAGCAATGTTTTAGTCAGGTGAAAGAGGACTACAAGGTATATCGTAACAGGGCCATAGAAATAGGATCAGGTTGACCTTTTTGCAGAGTAATGACACAAGCAAGGAAGTTTTGGGTATGCAGGTCTATGTTTGACATCAGTGTACACGAAGTTTCAGTGGATTGGTGGCAATCAGGGGGCCTCTTCTTCCTTGAGCCAAGGCATTGGAATATAGTATTTTTCGGCAATAGCTATTCCCCACTTTCTTGGCCGGTGGCAGCTTTACCGCCCTTGAAATGGTTTCCGATGTATCGCACCACTTTTAGGCTGAAGTGGTTTTTCTTCTTCGGAAGCGATTCCACTCACCTTCCAACATGTGGCTCGGGGTGGGGAGGCAAAACCGCCCTCATCGCATGATAAGCTTCGATAAGGTTGGGCCATGCGATATGTTTTGTGACCGTTAGATCCACTGCTGTCTTTCTACAGCCAGGATTAATCGGGCTTGTTGGTGGGTCCGGAACTAAGGTTAACCTACGCGCTGCTAGCATGGTCTTTCCGGGTAAGCACACATCTGGCGGATTTCGGGAGGTGAACTAGCATGATAGTTATGTAAAAAACAAACCTGATAGATTTGTCAATTACGACTTTCTGTGCTCATCAGGTCCGATTTGCTTGTTAAACGGTGTGCTTCTTAGCCACCCGAAATGTCTCTCTTCCATTAGATCCTTGGATCAGGATCTAACGGTTAGTTGTATGTTAAGCCTTTGTACAATACTTCTTTCTTCAATTGAATAGAAAGTTATGCTCTTGCCTTAGCAAAAAAAAACCCCAAAAAAAATCTAAAAGCATTTTTTAGGTTAAAAAAAAAAAAACCTGGAGAAAAAAA